>CM038678.1:194690601-194825351 GCA_021605205.1 Aegilops longissima
TTACCCTGGAGGGGACATGTTAAATAGTCCCATCCCTTGCTTATCGTGACTATTTGTATCGCTCGCTTTCATTGCAATCCCTTTTGAATAAACAATACATAGCTTTTGCCTATTATTGCACTCCTTTCTTTGTTTATATATATGTTCATTTCATGACATGTTGCAACTGCACACTTTGGTACGGCCAATACACCGGGGCTTAAGTTCCCGTAATATGGTGTTAGAAGTCCAACACTTTCACAAGTGCGGCACCCTGAACTTATAGCATTATATGCATCGCTCAATCATGTCTTGGGTCAATAGTTGGGTTTGCCTTGCTCCCATGTTTTGGTACCTTACGCTCCATTATATCGCTAAGGTAGCTGGGAGAACCATCGCGATTGTGCCCGGGTTGAGCTGGGTTGAGCACCTCTGGAGAAAGCTAAAACTGACCGTCATGATAGGGCGAGAGCCGGTCGCTGTTCGAGAGGTTTTTCGGGTCCCTAAAGACTTATGCCGCTAGAGCGAGGAGTCGGCATTGTCCGCCAAGGCGTGATAGCGCCTCAACTCGGTCTTCCGAATACTAGGGGCTTCACCAAATTTAAAATTATAGAATTCTATGGCTAAGGAGAGTGTTCAAGCATTATAAGTCCGTTGCCTTGTTCGCTATGTTGAGCGCCTCCTCGATGGACCCAAGAATAGGAACAAGAGCGCTCAAGTTTATCCCTAACACCCCAAAGACTCGTGGCATGGGGGCTGAAGCCAACGACTTGCCATCTCTCAATTTTGATAAACGGTCGCATGTAAGGTAATATTTTAAATTAACAAGCATTTCTTAGCGATATGAACAAGTTTTTAGCGCATGTGATAACAAATGCGAGTCTATTAAAAATTACATCTTTGGAGCACTCATCCGCTATACGGCGAAAGCACCCTTCATGACGCCTCATAATACATTTCGGGCGTGCGATGCTCCCTTGCCCTTCGGTGGCCCGTCCGTCACAAGCTTCTCCCCATCCAGCTTGCCCCAATGCACTTTAGCACGGGCAAGGGCCCGACGGGCACCTTCAATGAAGACGGAGCGCTTGATGACTTCAATCCATGGACAGGGGTCCACCAGCCGCCACACCAGCCCAAAGTAGCTCCCAGGCATGGCTTCCAATGGCCACAGCTGAACTATGAGGACCTTCATGGCCTGTTCGGCGACCTTGTGGAGCTCGACCAGCTGCTTCAGCTGGTCGCTTAGGGGCACCGGATGTCCGCCTCAAAGATACCGAGACCGAATACCTTCTCCGCCGAAGCCCCTCCGGGCGCGGTAGAACGCAAAGATCAGACGCACCACGGGCAGATCTGCGAATGCTCCCGGAGAGCTCCAACCGGGTAAGTAATAGGTAATTGACTTTACATTCTTGCTTTGCATAAAGAATGCCTTACCCGCCGCTATCTTCTTTAATGATTCAATTTCTTGGAGGGCCTTTTGGGCTTCGGCCTTAGCGGCTTTGGCACTCTCAAGAGCCGAGGCGAGCTCGGACTCTCGAGTCTTCGAGTCACGCTCCAAACTCTCGTGTTTTTCCACGAGAGCCTAGAGCTCTTGCCGCACCTCCGCCAACCGCTCCTCCTGCTTTTCTCGCTTGGTGTGCTCTGCGGACGCTTTGCTTTCGGCCGCAGACACCGCTTCCTTCAGGGTCGCCACCTCATTCGTGGCCCCTATAATACCCACGTTATTCCTGTCATTTTTTGCAACTGAATCCTTTCTATAAGGTACTTCTTTAATAAGGTATTACTTACCTTCCTTGTCCTCGAGCTGCTTCTTGGCTTGGCCGAGCTCGTTCTCTCGACCGCCGAGGCTCTCCTTCAATGCATTGACCTCCAGCAGATCGGCGGCAGAGGTCACAGCGGGCAGCCTGCATTCCATATTGACATAATTATGTTAGACCCTACAGATATCTTTTAGATCCTCAGTCCGCTTTTTTCTTTCCAACACAACTAAGCATCCGGGCTACCGCCTATGCGGTAATATTTTACATATTCTAAACTTACCTCAAAGCCTGTTAGAAGGCTGGTACATGCCAACCAGCCCGCTTGGCGGATCGAACTCTTCGGATCACCACACTCATAACAAAGGTGGTGCTCCTTCGATGGAGGCGCCGCCTCCAAGAAGCTATCCGCGCCCTGGTTGGGACGGAGGACACATGCGTCTTACCCTTCTTACGAAGGGGCTGATTGTCAACTTGAACCGCTTGAAGGTTCCGCTTATGGAGTCCGGACAAGGGTCGGGCTTGAGCCCCCGGGGTCTCGCTCCCCGCGCTCAAGTCCGGGAGGCTGCCTTGCGGCGCCTCCGCGCCACCTCCTCTCACCAGGCCCCCTTGGGGCCCCACCACGCGCCGTCTGCAGCATGAGGTGAGGAGGCGGCCGAAGGAGGTACTCTCCATTTACGACGAACTCGAGGACCCGCCGACGGCGGCGAACTCATCCTTGGGCGGGCTGCATGATTGTTCGGCATTAGAGAACACTATGCAATGATAAAAAGCCATGGGTATCCTGGACACTTACGATCTTGCTGTGGGCTTGGCCCTTGTTGGCCACTCCTCCTCGTCGTTGTCGACGCTGGCTGAGAAGCCCGTGAGGAAGGGTCCTCCCTTCTTGACCCTCCGCCTCCCAGGTTGGGGCGGCTTTCCTCTTCTTCTCTCACCGGGAGAGGCTCTTTTCTTCCTCCTCTTCCTCAGAGGAGGATTCCGCCTCAGGGTCGTTGGGCGATGAGTCCGACAGGCCCTGGCGCCGGGAGCTCCTTCGAGTTCCCGTGGCCTCCTTCTTGGCCTTCTTCTCCGTCACCACGTGAGGTGCTGGAGCCAGCAGCCCCGTCAATCGGGCGTCCGCTGGGTCTTCTCGCAAAGGGGGCGGGCAGTAAATCTGTCCGGACTTCTTTAGCCAGTCCTGTCAAAGGTTAGGGAGTTTTAGATCCCGCATAGAGTCAAACTAGGAAAAAAGAGTCCCATAAAGGATAGAATAACTTGCCTCGCTGGCTTGACGCAGCGAGTTGAACCCGCGATCTTTGTTAGCGGATGCGGGGGCTTCGGCGCCCTTGAACAACACCTTCCAGGCATCTTCGTACGTAGTGTCGAAGAGTCGGCTCAAGGTCCGGTGCTGTGCCGGATCAAACTCCCACAAATTAAAGGCCCGTTGCTGGCATGGGAGAATCCGGCGGATGAGCATAACTTGTACTACGTGGACAAGCTTGAGCTTTTGTCCACCTGTGTTTCGACATGTGTTTGGAGTCCGTCAGCTCTTCCGAATCACCCCATGTGAGGCCCGCTCTTTCCATGATGTGAGCCGTGTGGGGAGCCAGATCTGAATTCGGGGCCGCCGCCCATTTGGAGTCGCTGCTCGGTGATGTAGAACCACCCCGATTGCCACCCCTTTATTGTCTCCTGAAGGAGCCTCGAGCTAAAGGACATTGGGCATCCTGCCCACCATAGCGCCCAAGACTACCGCTATCGCCCACTATCTTCGCTTGACGCTAAATGTCTTCAACCATAAACCGAAGTGGGGTTGGATGCAGAGGAAGGCCTCGCACACGACGATAAACGTCGAGATATTGAGGATGAAGTTTGGGGCCAAATCGTGGAAATCCAGGCCATTGTAGAACATGAGACCCCGGACAAATGGGTGAAGTGGAAAACCTAGTCCGCGGAGGAAGTGGGTGAGGAACGCCACCCTCTCGTGGGGCCTGGGAGTGGGGATGAGCTGCCCCTTGTTGGGGAGCCGACACGCGATGTCGTCGGACAAGTATCCGGCCTCCCGCAGCTTCGTGATGTGCCCCTCCGTGACGGAGGAGGCCATCCACCTGCCTCCCGCTCTGGACATAGTTGGAGAAGGTTGAGGCGGGATGTGCGGAGTTGGGCGCTGGAGCTCGACTGCACGGAAATGGATGAGCAAAGGAGGAAGAAGGCGTAGGTAAAAAGGTGGATCCTTATCCCCTTATATGGACGGACGAAGCTATGCGTCCCCCACCAACCTGATAAAACTCGCTTATCTCCCAAGCGCCGCAATCAATGGCGCGGTTGGGTTACCCACGTCCGTATTGATGAGAATCCCGAAATAAGGGGGCACGATCTACGCTTTGATAAGACGTACAAGGAAACCGCCGCTGAACGAGCTGAAGTGGAACAAAGTAAAAACGATTCAGATAAAGGCCTGGCCGTGGTGTGATGTCACGCCGCTGAATACGCCAGCAGATCTGTGCAAAAAGTTATTCTCTACGGTTGTATGTGGAACTTGTTTTGCAGAGCGGACACTATCCTTGTGTTCAAAACCTTCTATGAAGTATTCGGAGGAGGAACCCGCCTTGTAATGCCAAGACAATATGCGCGCTTGGACTACTGTCATTGAAGCCCGGTTCAGGGCTCTTGAGGAGTCCTCGACTAGGGGTGTCCGGATAGCCGAACTATCATCTTCGCCGACTCCTAGACTATGAAGATACAAGATTGAATACTTCGTCCCGTGTAAGGATGGGAATTTCCTTGGCGTGGAAGGCAAGCTTGGCGATACGGATATGTAGATCTCCTACCATTGTAACCGACTCTGGTAACCCTAACCCTATTCGGTGTCTATATAAACCGATGGGTTTTAGTCCAGAGGATCTAACAACAATCATACCATAGGCTAGCTTCTAGGTTTAGCCTCTCGATCTCGTGGTAGATCTACTCTTGTACTACCCATATCATCAATATTAATCAAGTAGGAGTAGGGTATTACCTCCATCGAGAGGGCCCGAACCTGGGTAAAAACATCGTGTCCCTTTTCTCCTGTTACCATCCGCCTAGACACACAGTTCGGGACCCCATACCCGAGATCTGCCGGTTTTGACACCGACAAGGTGGAAGCCATAGGTGTGCATGATGTCATTGAAGAAATTGAGAAAGGGGGGCAGAGCCCGCAGGAGAAATAGTCGACGAAGAAGGGGTGCCGATTTGGACCGTCCTTGGCGAAGGAGGCGGGGATGATACGCGTGGCGGGGTGCCCCGACGTCTCCGTCCCCCATAGGGGCCTAAACTTCTCCTTGATGGTAAGCGCGTCGACTGTCGAGGTGAAGAGGGTGCACCGCGGCCGCATCTCCACCAACTCACTCTCCGGCGCCTCCTTCCCCCCGGCGTCCTTGGCCACTCCCTTGCCCTTGCTCGTCTTGGGCGCCATGGCAGCTGAGAGGGAGTGAGGAATAGAGGGCAATGGGGGGACAGCGGCGGCGAGCAGAGGCGAGATCTTCAATTTGCACTTTAGGAAGAAAGGAACAACAGTTCCGAGATTGGAAAGGGCGCAAAGGGTGAATGAGCAGCGCCCCTGCGGTTTCCTCTTTTTATGGGGAAGACGCGGGCCGCCTCTTCACTATTCACCTCGAGGTGACGCAAGCGTACTACGGCCACTCCAAGCACGACCCCCACGTCACGCACTCAATGCAGATCATGGGGAAGCGCAACTGGCAAGGGAGTTACCACAGTTAAAACTCTGCCCCGCATGCCCGCGCACCGTTCTGGGCCTGGCCCAACAACGCCTTGCACTTATGTGTGGCCCAAGCCCGGGGGCTCCTGTCGGTGTACAAAAGTAGGGGCCTTTCTGTACCCCTTTACTTGTGCACGGGCAGTCGTAGCCGCACCTGCAGCCGGGCTTGGTGGGGCAGAAGAAGCAAAGATGCGAGGCTGCCAAGGCAGCACTCAAGCCAGAAGCATAAAGAGCAAAGGGACAAGATGGGCTTCCCCCGGCAAGAGCCTTGCCGGGGCAACTTGCCCAACACCAGCAAGGCCACCACCCTTGAGCCTGAGAGCTCTAACACCATCAACAGTGTCAATACCAAGACTCTGGGGTGCCCTGCGCAGTGGCATGCAGATCTTTGTGAAGACCAAAGGCCTGCAATCCTAGATGAGAACCAGAAGACGAAGACCCCCGGCAAGATCTTGCCGGGGACGACCGAAGACCCCCGGCAAAACCCTTGCCGGGGACGCCCATGAGATCCCGGCAAAGCCCTTGCCAGGGGCATCTACGTGGCCGAGGCCAGGCCCGCACTTGCCAGAGTTTCGCTGCCCCGCACCCGCTCCGACATGGCGGCCAGCCTGCCAACTAGGCGAGAGCCTGCATGGCAGCATGCAGCTTCTAGGCCAACTAGCCAAGCACATGCGTAGTGGCATGCAGATCTTCGTGAAGACCCTGCCACCGCACCAGCTCAGCAACCAGCCAGCCAGCGTGGCGTTGCATGCCTCATCAGCTTGGACGCGCGTCAGAGCGAGACGAGGCAACGACGGACGGACGAGCTTCTTTGCCGCCCCCGATAAAGCAAGAGGGCACATCGGCAGCGCATTAAATGTGTTTGTCCTACGGTGCCAGGTGATAGACTTGTACACTGTACATACTTTCCACCTCCCGTGTGCCACTGTGGCAACCCCTTTGACATATAAAAGGAGGCCCGAGGCGTACCGAGGAAGGATTCAGACTTTTTGGACTGGTCATGCACCACAGCTAGTTCAAGAGCTCAAGAACACTAAATACACACAAAGCAGGACTAGGGTTTGTTGCATCGTTTGCGGCCCGAACCTAGGTAAAAGTCCCCCTGCTGCTGATCTTGTAGACTAGCTCTTTGCGTAGCTGCACGCCCCGCCAACCATAGAAGGGACTCCCCGAGGGATCCCATAGGTGTCGTTCCTGATCCTCGACATGGATATTCAAAGAATTCATTCTAACAACATTGCAATCATGCTCATCATTCAAATATTTAGTGCCAAACATTTTATGGACTTCTTTTTCTAACACTTGAGCACAATTTTCCTTTCCATCATTTTCACGAAAGACATTAAAGAGATGAAGCATATGAGCAACCACAATTCCATTTTTTTGTAGTTTTCTTCTATACACTAAACTAGTGATAAAACAAGAAACTAAAAGATTCAATTGCAATATCTAAAGATATACCTTCAAGCACCAACCTCCCCAGCAACGGCGCTAGAAAAGAGCTTAGTTGATGGGGTGTTTGTGTCGCTTACCTAGCCTCCCCAGCAACGGCGCCAAAAAAGAGCTTGATGTCTACTACGCAACCTTCTTCTTGTAGACGTTGTTGGGCCTCCAAGTGCATAGTTTTGTAGGACAGTAGCAAATTTTCCTCAAGTGGATGACCTTAGGTTTATAAATCCGTGGGAGGTGTAGGATGAAGATGGTATCTCTCAAGAAACCCTACAACCAAATAACAAAGAGTCTCTTGTGTCCCCAACACACCCAATACAATGGTAAATTGTATAGGTGCACTAGTTCGGCGAAGAGATGTGATTGCTCTCTGACTATAGCGCCAGAAAAGCTCCTGTCTGCTAGGAATACGTGAGTATTTCCCCAAAGAGGAAGGGATGATGCAGCACAGTGACGGTAGGTATTTACCTCAGTGAAGAAACCAAGGTTATCGAACCAGTAGGAGAACCAAGCAACACAACGTAAACAGCACCTGCACACAAATAACAACACCTCGCAACCCGACGTGTTAAAGGGGTTGTCAATCCCTTTCGGGTAACGATGCCAGAAATTGTAATAGATTGAAATAATAGATCACAAATAAAATAAAGTGCAGCAAAGTATTTTTGTATTTTTGGTTTAATAGATCTGAATAAAAATGCAACGGAAAAGTAGATCGCAAGCAAATATATGAGGGAGAAGACCCAGGGGTCACAGGTTTCACTAGTGGCTTCTCTCGAGAAAGATAGGAAATGGTGGGTAAACAAATTACTGTTGGGAAATTGATAGAACCTCATATAATTGTGACGATATCTAGGCAATGGTCATTACATAGGCATCACGTCCAGGATTAGTAGACCGACTCCTGCCTGCATCTACTACTATTACTCCACACATCGACCGCTATCCAGCATGCGTCTAGTGTATTAAGTTCATGGAAAAACAGAGTAATGCAATAAGAACGATTACATGATGTAGACAAGATCAGTTTATCGATTGCGTAGATATGGATCCCATCTTTTTATCCTTAGTAGCAACGATACATACGTGTCGGTTCCCTTTCCGTCACTGGGATCAAGCATCGTAAGATCGAACCCACTACCGGGAACCTCTTCCCATTGCAAGATAAATAGATCAAGTTGGCCAAACAAACCCAAATATCGGAGAAGAAATACGAGGCTATAAGAGATCAAAGAAACTCAAATAACTTCCATGGATGTAAAAAGATATGACTGATCATAAACTCAAAGTTCATCAGATTCCAACAAACACACCACAAAAGAGTTACATCATATGGATCTCCAAGAGACCATTGTATTGAGAATTAAGAGAGAGAGAAATCCATCTAAATACAAACTATGGACCCGAAGGTCTACACAGAACTACTCACGCATCATCGAAGAGGCACCAATGGAGGTGGTGAACCCCATCCGAGATGGTGTCTAGATTGGATCTGGTGGTTCTGGACTCTGCGTCGGCTGGATGAATATTTCGTTGACTCCCCTAGGGTTCTGGTATTTTTGGGGTATTTATAGAGCAAAGAGGCGGTCCGGGGGGCACCTGAGGTGGGCACAACCCACCAGGGTGCGCCGGGCCTTCTAGTGTGCCCTGGTGGGTTGTCCCCTCCTCAAAACTCCCCCAAGGTGCAACCAGGGCCCAACATCCTCCATCTGGCCCATAAAAATCATCGTGCAGTTTCGTGGCATTTGGACTCCGTCTGATATTGATTTTCTATGATGTAAAAAACATGGAAAAAACTGCAACTGGCACTTGGCACTATGTCAATAGGTTAGTACCAAAAAATAATATAAAATGACTATAAAATGATTTTAAAACACCCAAGATTGATAATATAACAGCATGGAACAATCAAAAATTATAGATACGTTGGAGACATATCAAGATGGTGATAGAAGTGCAATATGGATGGTGGATATAGGTTTTTGTAATCTGAAGATATAAAAACAGCAAGGTAACTAGTAGTAAAAGTGAGCAAAAACAGTATTGCAATGCTTGGAAACAAGGCCTAGGGCTCATACTTTCACTAGTGCAAGTTCTCTCGACAACGATAACATAATTAGATCATATAACAATCCCTCAACGAGCAACAAAGAGTCACTCCAAAGTCACTAATAGCGGAGAACAAACAAAGAGATTATTCTAGTGTACGAAACCACCTCAAAGTTATTCTTTCTGATCGATCTATTGGGCTATTCCTATAAGTGTCACAAACAGCTCTAGAGTTTGTACTAAAATAACACCTTAAGACAGGGAGCGCCTGGGCCTCCTGGCGTGCCTGTTGGGGAGCGCAGTATTTAAAAAAAATCCTACGATCATGCAAGATCTATCTAGGAGATGCATAGCAACGAGCGGGGAGAGTGTGTCCACGTACCCTCGTAGACCGAAAGCGGAAGCGTTAAGTAACGTGGTTGATGTAGTCGAACGTCTTCGCGATCGAACCGATCAAGTACCAAACGCAGGGCACCTCCGTGATCTGCACACGTTCAGCTTGGTGATGTCCCTCGTACTCTTGATCCAGCTGAGGCCGAGGGAGCGTTCCGTCAGCACTACGGCATGATGACGGTGATGACGAACTTACCAACGCAGGGCTTCGCCTAAGCACTACAATGATATGACCGACGTGGAAATTTGTGGAGGGGGGCACCGCACACGGCTAAGACAACTATCAACTTGTGTGTCTATGGGGTGCCCCCTTCCCCCGTATATAAACGAGTGGAGGAGGGGAGGGCCGACCCTCTCTATGGCGCGCCCCAAGGGGGATTCCTACTCCTAGTAGGAGTAGGTTTCCCACCCTTCCCTAGTTGGAGTAGGAGAAGAAGGTAGAGGGAGAAGGAGAGAAGGAATAGGGGGCGCCGCCTGTCGGTGTCAAAACTGGCGGATCTCGGGTAGGGGGTCCCAAACTATGCGTCTAGGATCGATGGTAACAGGAGACGGGGGACATGGTGTTTACCCAGGTCCGGGCCCTCTCTATGGAGGTAATACCCTATTTCCTGCTTGATTGATCTTGATGAATATGAGTATTACAAGAGCTGATCTACCACGAGATCATAATGGCTAAACCCTAAAAGCCTAGCCTATGAATATGGTAATGAATTTGTCCTATCCGGACTATGCTCTCCGGTTTATATAGACACCGGAGAGATCTAGGGTTACATGGAGTCGGTTACATAAGAAGGAATCTTCACAGCTGGTCGCCTAGCTTGCCTTCCACGCAAGGAAAGTCCAATCTGGACACGAGTATGGTCTTTGGTCTTCATGTCTTCACAGCCCATCAGTCCGGCCCATGGATAGCAGGCCGGACGCCTGAGGACCCCTTAGTCCAGGACTCCCTCAGTAGCCCCTGAACCTGGCTTCAATGGCGAGGAGTCTGGCCTGCAGATTGTATTCAGCATTGCAAGGCGGGTTCCCCTTTCTCCGAACTCCAAGATAGTCTTCGGATGTAGCAGATATATCCGGACCTGTATATATAGTTGCAGAAAATATATGAGCCTAATTTATTGGTAACTGTTTATGACATCACGCCTGCCCGGTCACTATTTCCAACCGTTGGCTGGCGCGTCGCCCCACGTCCCGGGATGCGGTTTTACTAGCTTGTCTTGCCAAGGCAGAGATCGTGTTCCCTTATACACGGGATTTTCATTAATGCAGGCGTGGCTAACCCAACCGTCCCCCGGGTACAACTCTCTGGAGATTGGTAAGTTTCGAGACCTAGGTGGATACGCTTAATACTTCGGGTATTTATATAGGGTCCCAGACTCGTCTTCTTCCTTTGCGCTCGCTTCTTCCTCAACCCTTGCCCCCCCCCCCCCCAAGTTCCAACCCTCGGGTTCCCATCGCCACCAGCCCCAATCATGTCCGGATCCAGCGTCCCGGCCGGTGGGTGGCTTCTCCTGTCATAGAGGAGGATATTGTGAAGCTCCACGCAGCGAGGTATCTGACCCCGGAAATCCTCCATCGGCTTCCTGCACAGGGGCAGGTCGTTCCTACCCTCAAATCCGCGAGAGGGTAGTGTTTGTGTCCCACTTCCTCCATGGGTTAGGGTTCGCGCTTAACCCTTCGTCTGGGGGCTCATGTTTTACTATGGGCTATACTTTCACGATCTGGCCCCGGACTCTATTCTCCTCATCTCGACATTTATCGTCACATTGGTTTGTGTCTCAAGACCTTTGACGTGAGGCCGCAAGTGACAGAGGAGGAGCAGGTAGAGTGCGGCAGCGTCACAATAGGCAAGCTTGCCAGCGCGGTTTGGTTTGAAGGATCTTTCGCCAAGTCTTCCGACCTATGGCAGCAGGGGTGGTTTTATATCAACGAGCCGCGGGGCTCCAAGTGGGCGGCTACGCCTGCGTTCCAACCCGGCCCTCCAATTTAGCTTGCTTCATGGATCAATAAGGGACTGGACTAGGGATCCGTCAATGAAGTGCAGACTCTGCAAGGTCACGTCCGAAGCCTTACCGAGAAGGGCGTCGGTCTTGTGAACGACATTCAAGTAATGCTAGTCCGTCGGACCCTGCCATGTCAGCGGCGGCCTCTCCGTATGTGGGAGTTTAATCCCGAAGGACGGCGGACTCTTCAGCACTTCCTCGGTACTACGCACGAGGGAATGTGGAAATTATATTTCGGGAAACAAGAGCAATGGCCGGACACCACCGAAGATGTTGGCCTCGACTGCAATCATCCGGACACCGCGGTAAGTATTCGATCTCCACACACCCTTTATTCGAGTATCTCTTGGTAAGATATTGAACAATCCGTCCCTTCACAAGACTGGATAAAGAAAGCGGTGTTGATCTGGTGTCTGGCGCCCCTTCCTGAAGACTCTGCGAACGCCCTACTAACGAGGATGCTGACTCTGACACCGTACCAGGTGTCTGCGAAGGAGGGCGAGAACAGGGAGGCCGCAGGTGGTCTCTGCCCCAAGGATAAATCAGACGTTGTGTTCGGGAAACCGAAACCCTCTTGCCCGAGGGCAAAGGTGCAGAGGAGGCCTTCCATGGCAAGAAAAGGGGTGCTTCCAAAGGTCAGGAGGGGAAACCTTCCAAGAAAGGGAAAACGCCATCGACGGGCGGCTTGGGCTGGGCAAGCGATGTTGACGTGGAGCTTTATGATGAGGATAAACCTCTAGCCAAACCGTAAGTGCAGCAGGGTACTTAAACAATACCTCCTTCCTTTCTTATTACTGAAGTAATCCTCCGACATACGAATGTCCTCGCAGGTTAATGCCTGGGGTTTCCCAATTGTCCTCCTCCTCAGGAGACCTTCTTCCAGAGATGATGGAGAGTGACACGCCTTCTCCGGCCCCCTCGCCCAACAGGGCAGATGATTCTGAGGTATCATCCCGGGGGGCTCCTCCTGGTCGACAAGAAGTATAGAAAACAAAGAGGGCATTACCCGAAGGTGGTGTCTCTGTCACTCAGGGTTCGGGAATCAAGCATGGCGGCCCCGCCCTATCCGGTTTAGAGCCGGAGACGATCCCGGGGGCGAGTGGGCGAGTGGGCGGATTCCTTCAAAGGAATATCAGATCTCAAGCGGCGGCTTCCAAGACCCGAAGTTACCGGAAATGCTGACGGACATGCTGCGACAAGCATCCATTTTGGAGGAACACCGTGCCTTGATGCTTACGGTGGTCAAAAAGGTTCTATCCGTGAAGAGCGGGTTGAACGAGGCCTTCACGAGCCTCCTAAGGGGTTTTGAGATTTGTGATGTAGTTTTGCCAATTGAATAATATTGACAGAATGCACCTGTTGTATATGCAGTAGCCCCTGAGACTTGGATTGCCTTCCGACGGAAGCGATCGGAGGATAAAAAAGATATGCTCAGTTGCTAACCTTGATTTAACTTGGAATACAGGCTGCCTCCCCTCCTGCGGCTACCCGAAATACGGAAGTGGCCGAACTGCAGCGGAAGCTGGATATTGCGGAAGATGACATTGCATTGATCAACAGAGGCGTCTTGACGACTCGCAAGGTATATATGTCGAGCATTCCTTACACCAATGTGCATGTAATGTAGGCCTGATGCCGAAAATGGTTTATATGAAATGTGCATGATTGCAAATGGTGCTGCCGCTGTTGAAGCTCTTCGGGAGGAGCTAGCCCGAGCCAAGGAGCAGGCCCGGCGTAGTGATGCGACTGTCGAGAAGGCACCGGCTAATCTAAGAGCCGCACAAGCAGCTCGGCGCCAAAGTGAGGAGAAAATATCCGCACTGGCGCTTGAATTGAAGAATACTGCCAGCCGATGTGAATTCCTTGAGAAGGAGAATAAAGCCAAAATGGTTGAGCTTGATAAGGCCGTACGAGAGGCGAGTGAAGCTCGGTCTGAATCTAGGGCAGCTCGTGAAGAGATTCGGCAGGCTAAGGAGATAGCGGCCGGTAAGCCCTTTTTGCTTCAGACCATGTTTGGCGATCCGGACTATGCTCAGCTAAACCAGGTCTAGAGTTCTCCGGCTGAATTTTTGGACTTGCCAAAGAGTTCTTCTGATGCGGCGCAATTTTACCACGCTCAAGAGGGGTATGCAATGAAGAAGCTTTTCTGGTCACAATTCGGCATGTCGAAGCACCCTCTGTTGCTCAATGAACAGATATCCCAGTGGGCCGAGCTTCATAGGATATCTGGTGACGCCATGAAGAATGTCATAATCCGGTTGTGGCCAAGTGAGCCTATTCCGAGTAGTTATTTTGGCCTGGTGCGGCGGCTTGTTGACGCGGTGCCACATATCGATGATGTGAAGTGGTCGGCATGCATTGAGGGTGCACGGATGGCCTTTGCCCGAGTCAAAACATTTTGGGGAAAGATGAAGGTCATTGATGTGCGGCGAGGAGTCCACCCAAGGGCCAGGACCGTAATGAGCTGGAGCTCTATATTGAAGACGTCTTGGATGCCGCCCGTTTGATAGAGGGTCAATGCTCGAAAGATATAATGTTCGAGCGATTTATATAATGATGTAACGGACAACTTTATAGTTAATCTATTTATATTTTGCTCAAAAGCTTGAATTCCTCCTCTGTGGCTGTTTTAGTATAATCTGAAAGTTTTCCAGTCGTCGGCTTCAGCCCCCTCGTAGGAAGTACGGGGGTGTTCAGAAAAGCATTTAATCACTCTTTATCCAACGTCTTGGTCCATAAAGGAGGTGATAATGCGGCGAACCAGGCAATCGGACTATAGGGCGTTAACACTTTCACTTAGCCATAGGAGTTTTATGGTGAGGCTACAACATAGCCCCTGGTATGTATAAAGCGCATAGTGCTTTACATATGTTGATCTAAAAAAGATCCCTCGTGTGATACGGAGAATCACTAAAGATTGGAATAAGTCATCAAGTGGTTGGCCATCTCTCGCCGCATCATGACAGTCAGTTTTCGGCTTTCTCTACTGAGGTGCTCATCCGGTCTAGGCCAGGGCACAATCGCAGTAGTTCTCCCTTTACTACCCTAGCCGATAGAGCGGAACGTAGGGTAGCAAGCACAGGAGCCGGGCAACCCCACTATTGACCAAAGATAATGATTCAGAGCTGATGCATATAAGGCCAAACTTGCGACACCGAAGTACGCTATAGAGTTGTTCGGACTTTTACTGGCGGCTCGTTTGTTCCCATACCGGGCCCCTGGCAAGTTATGCCGAGGCATGTCTTGTAAGGCAGCCGTTACGGCCGGACTCATTATAGAAAGAGCATAAAAGATTAGTTCGGATAAAGTTTACTGGGAGCGGAGCAATATGCCAATGATAAATATATATAAAGAGTAAAAACCACAACCCAGCTATTTGACATGCTCGGGGTTGGGAACAGAGGAAAAGGGCATGGTACAGGCTCAAAAGAAAGAGTGCGGTCTACAAAAGCTTATTTTGGACCTCCTGTCGCACGTCTACGCCGCCCATCCTCGGGGAGGGGAATCCTTAACGGGAGTGGCCCCGTAGGTGAGTGTGCGGATCCGAACTTCGAGAGAGTCCAATGTAGATGTTGTCCTGATGGTCACCTGTTTTTAAGAAAAATAAGAAAGACAGATAAGAACATTACGGGGATTCTTGCAGGGTTTTCCATATTGTGCTTCCGTCGATGCCCATGGTATCCTGAGTGCATAGTGATGTACGTGTGGTGTGAACTTTGCCAGTACAGTAGGTGGGCGGCGGAAGCCGAACTGCTATTTCCGTTCTGGGAGTCGTCGAACTTCAGAGGGAAAGTGTTTCTGGCCCCTGGTGTTCGGCTGGCGAGCCGATCCATCGTCTCTGTCGCCTGGTGGCCTCCTCCCCTTGTGATCGGCATTGAGCTTGCTTGCCTGCTTGAGGACCCAACAGTTTTCTGTTGGTATGATTAGCTGGCCTATCAGGGTGACCGTGAATCTAACAAGGTCAGTCCAATATCCTGTTAAGGGTGGATGGTCCATCCTGGTTTGCCTTTAGTGGCTTCTTCCGTTGACCGGGCTTCAGATTGTGAAATCCGGCGTTCACCGCTGTGTCACATGTATTACTGTGACTGTTGTGTTCGGTTCGTCGTGGCTTACCGTTGTCGTCTCGAATTTCGGAAGTGCCCGGGTCGCTGGCGTTGTTGCTTTTACGAGCGAGCCAGTTGTCTTCTCCCGCACAAAAGCAAGTCATTAGAGCGGTAAGGGTTGTCATGGACTTGGGTCCTTCCTGGCCGAGGTGACGCGCTAGCCATTCATCTTGGATGCCATATTTGAAGGCTGCGAGGGCTTCTGCGTCCGGACAGTCGACAATTTGGTTCGTTTTGACTAAGAACCTAGTCCAGAGCTCCCTGACTGACTCGCCGGGCTTCTGGACAATATGACTTAAGTCGTCAGCATCTAGAGGCCGGACATATGTTCCTTGGAAGTTGCCTCAAAAGGCGTCTTCCAAGTCTTCCCAGCTACCAATAGAATTTCCTGGTAAACTATTTAGCCAGTAGCGAGCTGGCCCCTTAAGCTTGAGAGGTATGTATTTAATAGCATGAAGGTCGTCTCCGCGAGCCATGTGAATATGGAGGAGGTAATCCTCAATCCATACTGCGGGATCTGTTGTTCCATCGTATGATTCGATGTTAATGGGTTTGAACCCGTCTAGGAATTCGTGCTCCATTACCTCGTCGGTGAAGCAGAGAGGGTGTGCGGCTCCTCTATGTTGGGCCACACTGTGAAGCACCTCCGGTGGATTTCGCTTACGGAGTTTGGACCGGGCGTGGTCGGCTCTTTAGTGTCCGAATGGGTGACCATCATAGTCGGTCGGGGTGTATCTCCGTGATCATTACATCGATCTTGTGCGCCCTGCTCTATCCTCCGGGTCTTGGTTGATGTCGCGAGTGTTCCCTCGAGCTGTTTTGCTCTTGATTTGATGGACGGATGGGTTGGTATGTTGCTCTGTTTGGGCTGCTCCTTTGTCTGGACCGAACTGTGGCTGGCCCGCCGCATTGTTCGATGGTGGTGTGGGCTCCAGCGCCCTGCCATTGTATTGAGGGAGCCACCTACCCTTTGGGTGGCTTTTGTCTGGGCTACTAAGGCCGTATTCTTCGGCGGCCAAGACCTCGGTCCATCTATCATTGAGCAAATCTTGGCTTGCTTGAAGTTGCAGATGCTTCTTCCTTAAGCTCCTTGCAGTGGCTATAAGCCGGCGTTTGAAACGCTCCTGCTCGAGAGGTTCCTTAGGCATGATAAAATCCTCGCTGCCGAGGATCGCCTCTTCCTTGGAGGGTGGGAGATAATTGTTGTCCTCCGAGTCTCCATATGTGGCCTGTTCATCAGGGATGTCTTACCCGCTTTCCTGTTCCTCCTGTTCGGATTCTACCTCAACAGGGTCTTCATTGTCCGGAGTGTTGTCTTTTCTGGTGCTAGCAGTGTTTTCTCTTGGGCGATGTGTCTTGGAGCGGCGCTGTGGGCGCCGGTGTTCGGACTGTGTACCAGGAGGTTTATCCTCGACTGGATCCTTCTCAGCATCGGGTGTCTCTATCATACACACATCATACCAGGAAGTGGCCATCCCATGTCTAGCGGGCAGCGAGCTCTGGCCCTGCCCCTCATCGTCGTCCATACCGGCGATGTCTTCAGAGCGGGGGTCACGCGTGTTGGTTGGGTCTTCAACGGTGGCTATAAAGTGGGTGGCGGGTGGGAAGCAAAATTCTCCATCATCCGCCGTAAGTTCGAACCGAACATAGTTCGGCGACGAGCCATCTGCCAGAGATAGGTTTTTTAATGAGTTTAGTAGGTTGCCCATGGGCGAGTGTTGGAAGACATCTGCAGCGCTGAACTTGAAGATCGATAACCGATCGAGTTCGGTGTCCGCGGGCTCGCAGGGTTCGAAACTCTACGCCGGAGAAGAGTTCAGGGTTCCGTTGATGCAGATGTCGTACGCAGTGGAATCTGCGAGCGGCTCCAACGCTGCAGAATTGGTAGCCCCAACGATGGGGTTAAGCTTCCCATCTTCGGGCGACTTGATCTGCTCCTAATCTAAGGCCAGAGTTGCTGCAGGAGCTCTCTCCTGGATGCGGCCCGATGACAGGTTTAAGCCATGTCCATCGGGGCAGCGGGGAGCGATTGCCGCGGTCTCGTATCTGTCGAAGATCAAGTCTCCATGGATGTCCGCAACTTAGTTCAAGCTTCCGAATCGACCGATGGCGGGCGTGGTGCCGATCTGCTCCAGATGGCCAAGCGAGTTGGCCCGCAGTACGAAGCCGTCGAACACGAAGATCTGTCCGGGGAGAAAGGTTTCTCCCTGGACAGCATCATCATTGATGATTGAAGGGGCCATCAAACCTTTTGACGACGGCACAGTGGAACTCTTAATGAAAGCACCAATGTCGGTGTCAAAACAGGCGGATCTCGGGTAGGGGGTCCCGAACTGTGCTTCTAGGATCGATGGTAACAGGAGACGGGGGACGTATGTTTACCCAGGTTTGGGCCCTCTCTATGGAGGTAATACCCTACTTCCTGCTTGATTGATCTTGATGAATATGAGTGTTACAAGAGTTGATCTACCACGAGATCATAATGGCTAAACCCTAAAAGCCTAGCCTATGAATATGGTAATGAATCTTTCCTATCCGAACTATGCTCTCCGGTTAATATGGACACCGAAGAGATCTAGGGTTACATGGAGTCGGTTACATAAGAAGGAATCTTCACAGTTGGTCACCTAGCTTGCCTTCCACGCCAAGGAAAGTCCAATCCGGACACGATTATGGTCTTCGGTCTTCATGTCTTCACAGCCCATCAGTCCGGCCCATGGATAGCAGGTCGGACGCTCGAGGACCCCTTAGTCCAGGACTCCCTCACCGCCCCCCCCCCCCAATTCGGATTGGGCTTCGGGGGCGCATGCCTCCCACTTGGCCGCCTCCTCTTCCCTCCCACCATGGCCCATTAAGGCCCATTAACTCCCCGGGGGGTTCCGGTAACCTCCCGGTACTCCAGAAAATGCCCGAACTCATCTGAAACCTTCCCGGTGTCCAAACATAGCCTTCCAATATATCAATCTTTATGTCTCGAACATTTCGAGACTCCTCGTCGTATCCGTGATCACATCCGGGACTCCGAACTACCTTCGGTACATCAAAACACATAAACTCATAATACCGATCGTCACCAAACGTTAAGCGTGCGGACCCTACAGGTTCGAGAACTATGTAGACATGACCGAGACACGTCTTCGGTCAATAACCAATAGCGGAACCTGGATGTTCATATTGGCTCCCACATATTCCATGAAGATCTTTATCGGTCAAACCGCATAACAACATACGTTGTTCCCTTTTTTATCGGTATGTTACTTCCCTGAGATTCGATCGTCGTATCATCATACCTAGTTCAATCTCGTTACCGGCAAGTCTCTTTACTCGTTCCGTACTACATCATCCTGCAACTAACTCATTAGTCATATTGCTTGCAAGGCTTATAGTGATGTGCATTACCGAGAGGGCCCAAAGATACCTCTCCGACAATCGGAATGACAAATCCTAATCTCGATCTATACCAACTCAACAAACACCATCGAAGACACCTGTAGAGCATATTTATAATCACCCAGTTATGTTGTGATGTTTGATAGCACACAAGGTGTTCCTCCGGTATTCAGGAATTGCATAATGTCATAGTCAAAGGAACATGTATAAGTCATGATGAAAGCAATAGCAATAAAACTAAACTATCATTTATGCTAAGCTAATGGATGTGTCTTGTCCATCACATCATTCTCTAATGATGTGATCCCGTTCATCAAATGACAACACATGTCTATTGTCAGGAAACTTAACCATCTTTGATTAATGAGCTAGTCAAGTAGAGGCATACTAGGGACACTCTGTTTGTCTATGTATTCACACATGTACTAAGTTTTTGGTTAATACAATTCTAGCATGAATAATAAACATTTATCATGATATAAGGAAATATAAATAACAACTTTATTATTGCCTCTAGGGCACATTTCCTTCAGTCTCCCACTTGCACTAGAGTCAATAACCTAGTTCACATCGTCATGTGATTTCACACCAATAGTTCACACCTTTATGTGATTAGTTCATGTCGGTGTCAAAACCGGCGGATCTCGGGTAGGGGGTCCCGAACTGTGTGTCTAGGCGGATGGTAACAGGAGACAAGGGACACGATGTTTTTACCTGTGTTCGGGCCTCTCGATGGAGGTAAAACCCTACTCCTGCTTGATTAATATTGATGATATGGGTAGTACAAGAGTAGATCTACCACGAGATCGGAGAGGCTAAACCCTAGAAGCTAGCCTATGGTATGATTGTTGTTCGTCCTACGGACTAAAACCCTCCGGTTTATATAGGCACCAAAGAGGGTTAGGGTTACACAGAGTCGGTTACAATGGTAGGAGATCTACATATCCGTATCGCCAAGCTTGCCTTCCACGCCAAGGAATGTCCCATCCAGACACGGGACGAAGTCTTCAATCTTGTATCTTCATAGTCCAGGAGTCCGGCCAAAGGTCATAGTCCGGCTATCCGGACACCCCCTAATCCGGGACTCCCTCAGTTCACATCTCCATGTGACTAATACCCAAAGGGTTTACTAGAGTCAATAATCTAGTTCACACCGCTATGTGATTAACACCCAAAGAATGATCATGTTTTGCTTGTGAGAGAAGTTTAGTCAACGGGTCTGCCACATTCAGAGCCGTATGTATTTTGTAAATTTTCTATGTCTACAATGCTCTGCACGGAGCTACTCTATCTAATCGCTCCCACTTTCAATATTTATCTAGACTGAGACTTAGAGTCATCTAGATCGGTGCCAAAGCTTGCATTGACGTAACTCTTTACGATGAACTCTTTGTCACCTCCATAACCGAGAAACATTTCCTTATTCCACTAAGGATAATTTTGACCGCAGTTCAGTGATCCACTCCTGGATCACTATTGTACCATCTTGCCATACTCATGGTGAGGTACACAATAGGTCCGGTACACAGCATATCATACTTTATAGAACCTATGACCGAGCATAGGGAATGACTTTTCATTCTCTTTCTATTTTATGCCGTGGTCGGGTTTTGAGTCTTTACTAAACTTCACACCTTGCAACACAGGCAAGAACTCCTTCTTTGACTGTTCCATTTTGAACTACTTCAGAAACTTGTTAAGGTATGTGTTTTGTGAAAGTCCAATTAAGTGTCTTGATCTATCTCTATAGATCTTGATGCCCAATATATAAGCAGCTTCACCGAGGTCTTTCATTGAAAAACTCCTTTCAAACACTCCTTTATGCTTTCCAGAAAATTCTACATCATTTCCGATCAACAATATGTCATTCACATATACTTATCAGAAAGGTTGTAGTGCTCCCACTCACTTTCTTGTAAATACAGGCTTCACCGCAAGTCTGTATAAAATTATATATGCTTTGATCAACTCATCAAAGTGTATATTCCAACTCTGAGATGCTTGCACCAGTCCATAGATGGATCGTTGGAGCTTGCATACTTTGTTAGCACCGTTAGGATTGACAAAACCTTCTTGTTGTATAATATATATAACTCTTCTTTAAGAAATCCATTAAGGAATGCAGTTTTGACATCCATTTGCCAGATTTCATAAAATGTGGCAATTGCTAACATGATTTGGACAGACTTTTAAGCATCGACACAAGTGAGAAAATCTCATTGTAGTCAACACATTGAACTTGTCGAAAACATTTTTGGTGATAATTCGAGCTTTGTAGATAGTAACACTGCTATCAGCGTCCGTCTTCCTCTTGAAAATCCATTTTATTCTCTATGGCTTGCAGATCATCGGGCAAGTCAGCCAAAGTCCATACTTTGTTCTCATACATGGATCCCATCTCAGATTTCATAGCCTCAAGCCATTTCACGGAATCTGGGCTCATCATCGCTTCCTCATAGTTCGTAGGTTCATCGTGGTCAAGCAACATGACCTCCAGAACAGGATTACCGTACAACTCTGGTGCGGAGCTTACTCTGCTTGACCTACGAGGTTCGGTAGTAACTTGATCAGAAGTTTCATGATCATCATCATTAGCTTCCTCACTAACTGGTGTAGGAATCACTAGAACTGATTTCTGTGATGAACTACTTTCCAATAAGGGAGCAGGTACAGTTACATCATCAAGTTCTACTTTCCTCCCACTCACTTCTTTCGAGAGAAACTCCTTCTCTAGAAAGGATCCATTCTTAGCAACGAATATCTTGCCTTCGGATCCGTGACAGAAGGTGTACCCAAAAGTTTTGGGTATCCTATGAAGACGCACTTCTCCGATTTGGGTTTGAGCTTATCAGGTTGAAACTTTTTCACATAAGCATCACAACCCCAAACTTTAAGAAACGATAGCTTAGGTTTCTTGGTAAACCACAGTTCATACGGTGTTGTCTCAACGGATTTTTAGACGGTGCCCTATTAACGTGAATGCAGCTGTCTCTAATGCATAACCCCAAAACGATAGCGGTAAATCAGTAAGAGACATCATAGATCGCACCATATCTAATAAAGTGCTGTTACGATGTTCGGACACATCATTACGCTGTGATGTTCCAGGTGGCGTGAGTTGCGAAACTATTTCGCATTGTTTCTAATAAAGACCGAACTCGTAACTCAAATATTCACCTCCACGATCAGATCGTAAAAACTTTATTTTCTTGTTACGATGATTTTCCACTTCACTCTGAAATTCTTTGAACTTTTCAAATGTTTCAGACTTATGTTTCATCAAGTAGATATACCCATATCTGCTTAAATCATCTTTGAAGGTTAGAAAATAACGATACCCGCCGCGAGCCTCAACACTCATCGGCCCGCATACATCAGTATGAATTATTTCCAACAAGTCTGTTGCTCGCTCCATTGTTCCGGAGAACGGAGTCTTAGTCATCTTGCCCAAGAGGCATGGTTCTCAAGCATGAAGTGATTCATAATCAAGTGATTACAAAAGCCCATCAGCATGGAGTTTCTTCATGCGCTTTACACCAATATGACCTAAACGGTAGTGCCACAAATAAGTTGCACTATCATTATTAACTTTGCATCTTTTGGCTTCACTATTATGAATATGTGTATCACTACAATCGAGATTCAATAAACCATTTATATTGAGTGTATGACCATAGAAGGTTTTATTCATGTAAATAGAACAACAATTATTCTTTGACTTAAATGAATAATCGTATTGCAATAAATATGATCCAATCATATTCATGCTCAACGCAAACACCTAATAACATTTTTTTAGGTTAACACTAATCCGAAGGTAAAGGGAGTGTGCGATGGTGATCTTATCAACCTTGGGATCACTTCCAACGCACATCATCACCCCGCCCTTAACTAGTCTCTGTTTATTTTGCAACTCCTATTTCGAGTTACTACTCTTAGCAGCAGAACCAATATCAAATACAGAGGGGTTGCTATAAACACTAGTAAAGTACACATCAATAACATGTATATCAAATATACCTTTGTTCACTTTGCCATCCTTCTTACCCGCTGATACGTCTCCAATGTATCTATAATTTTTTTATTGCTCCATGCTATATTATCTACTGTTTTGGACAATATTGGGCTTTATTTTCCACTTTTATATAATTTTTGGGACTAACCTATTAACCGGAGGCCCAGCCCAGAATTGCTTTTTTTTGCCTATTTCATAGTTTCGAAGAAACGGAATATCAAACGGAGTCCAAACGGAATGAAACCTTCGGGAACGTGATTTTCTCACCGAACATGATCCAAGAGACTTGGACCCTACGTCAAGAAAGAAAGGAGGTGGGCACGAGGTAGGGGGCGCGCCCACCCCCATGGCGCGCCCTCCACCCTCGTGGGCCCCACCTTGCTCCACCGACATACTTCTTCCTCCTATATATACCTATGTACCCCCAAACGATCAGAGACGGAGCCAAAAACCTAATTCCACCGCTGCAACCTTCTGTACCCACGAGATCCCATCTTGGGGTCTGTTTTGGAGCTCCGCCGGAGGGGGCATCCATCACGGAGGGCTTCTACACCATCACCATAGCCTCTCCGATGAAGCGTGAGTAGTTTACCTCAGACCTTCGGGTCCATAGTTAGTAGCTAGATGGCTTCTTCTCTCTTTTTGGATCTCAATACAATGTTCTTCCCCTCTCTCGTGGAGATCTATTCGATGTAATCTTCTTTTTGCGGTGTGTTTGTTGAGATCGATGAATTGTGGGTTTATGATCAAGATTATCTATGAACAATATTTGAATCTTCTCTGAATTCTATTATGTATGATTGGTTATCTTTGCAAGTCTCTTCGAATTATCAGTTTGGTTTGGCCTACTAGATTGGTTTTTCTTGCAATGGGAGAAGTGCTTAGCTTTGGGTTCAATATTGCGGTGTCCTTTCCCAATGACAGTAGGGGCAGCAAGGCACGTATTGTGTTGTTGCCATCGAGGATAACAAGATGAGGTTTTCATCATATTGCATGAATTTATCCCTCTACGTCATGTCATCTTGCTTAAGGCGTTAATCTGTTTTCTTGAACTTAATACTCTAGATGCATGCTGGATAGCGGTCGATGAGTGGAATAATAGTAGTAGATGCAGGCAGGAGTCGGTCTACTTGTCTCGGACGTGATGCCTATATACATGATCATACCTAGATATTCTCATAACTATGCTCAATTCTTTGAATTGCTCAACAGTAATTTGTTCACCCACCGTAAAATACTTATGCTCTTGAGAGAAGCCACTAGTGAAATCTATGGCCCCCGGGTCTATCTTCATCATATTAATCTTCCATCACTTTATTATTGCCTTTGCTTTTTTACTTTGCTTTTATTTTTACCTTGCATCTTTATCACAAAAATAGCAAAAATATTATCTATCATCTCTACGAGATCTCACTCTCGTAAGTGACCGTGAAGGGATTGACAACCCCTATTCGCGTTGGTTGCGAGGAGTTATTTGCTTTGTGTAGGTACGAGGGACTCGCGCGTAGCCTCCTACTGGATTGATACCTTGGTTCTCAAAAACTGAGGGAAATACTTACGCTACTTTGTTGCATCATCTTTTCCTCATCAAGGAAATCCAACGCAGTGCTCAAGAGATAGCAAGAAGAATTTCTGGCGCCGTTGCCGGGGAGTCTACGCAAAAGTCAACATACCAAGTACCCATCACAATCTCTTATCTCCCATATTACATTATTTGCCATTTGCCTCTCGTTTTCCTCTCCCCCACTTCATCCTTGCCATTTTATTCACCCTCTCCTTTCCGTTTGCCTCTTTTCCGCTTGCTTTTTGTTTGCTCGTGTGTTGGATTGCTAGTTTGTCACGATGGCTCAAGATAATACCAAATTGTGTGACTTTACCAATACCAACAATAATGATTTCCTTAGCACTCCGATTGTTCCTCTTACCAATACTGAATCTTGTGAAATCAATACTGCTTTGTTGAATCTTGTCATGAAAGATCAATTCGCCGGCCTTCCTAGTGAAGATGCCGCTACTCATCTAAATAGCTTCGTTGATTTGTGTGATATGCAAAAGAACAAAGATGTTGATAATGATATTGTTAAATTGAAGCTATTTCCTTTTTCGCTTAGAGATCATGCTAAAGCTTGGTTTTCGTCTTTGCCTAAAAATAGTATTGATTCTTGGAACAAGTGCAAGGATGCTTTTATCTCTAAGTATTTTCCTCCCGCTAAGATCATCTCTCTTAGAAACGATATTATGAATTTTAAGCAACTGGATCATGAACATGTTGCACAAGCTTGGGAGATGATGAAATTAATGATACGTAATTGCCCTACTCATGGTTTGAACTTGTGGATGATTATACAAAAAAAATATGCCGGATTGAATTTTGCTTCTAGAAATCTTTTAGATTCGGCCGCGGGAGGCAATTTTATGGAAATCACTTTAGGAGAAGCTACTAAACTCCTAGATAATATTAAGGTTAATTATTCTCAATGGCACACTGAAAGATCTACTAATAAAAAAGTGCATGCTATAGAAGAAATTAATGTTTTGAGTGGAAAGATGGATGAACTTATGAAATTATTTGCTACTAAGAGTGTTTCTTCTGATCCTAATGATATGCCTTTGTCTACTTTGATTGAGAATAATAATGAACCTATGGATGTGAATTTTGTTGGTAGGAATAATTTTGGTAACAACTCGTATAGAGGGAACTTTAATCCTAGGCCTTATCCTAGTAATCCTTCTAATAACTATGGAAATTCCTACAACAACTCTTACGGAAATTTTAATAAGATGCCCTCTGAATTTGAGACTAGTGTTAAAGAGTTTATGAGTTCACAAAAGAATTTCAATGCTTTGCTTGAAGAGAAATTGCTAAAAGTTGATGAATTGGCTAGGAACGTTGATAGAATTTCTCTTGATGTTGATTCTTTAAAGCTTAGATCTATTCCTCCTAAGCATGATATCAATGAGTCTCTCAAAGCCATGAGAATTTCCATTGATGAGTGCAAGGAAAGAACCGCTAGGATGCGTGCTAAGAAAGATGCCTTTATTAAAGCGTGCTCTTTCGATTTCCATGAAATAAATATGAAGATCTAAAAGTTATTGATGTGTCCCCTATTAAATATTTGTTTTGCAATATGAATCTTGATAATGATGGGACTGAATATGATCCACCTTTACCTAGAAGGCGTTCCAAAAATTCGGAGTTTTTAGATCTTGATGATGAAATTGTTAAAAGTGGGATTGAAGAGATTAAAACCCTAGATGTTGCTAAACCCACTATTTTGGATTTCAAGGAATTTAATTATGAAAGTTGCTCTTTAATTGATTGCATTTCCTTGTTGCAATCCGTGCTAAATTCTCCTCACGCTTATAGTCAAAACAAAGCCTTTACCAAACATATCGTTGATGCCTTGATGCAATCTTATGAAGAAAAACTTGAGTTGGAAGTTTCTATCCCTAGAAAACTTTATGATGAGTGGAAACCAACTATTAAAATTAAGATTAAGGATCATGAGTTCTATGCTTTATGTGATTTGGGTGCTAGTGTTTCCACTATTCCCAAAACTTTGTGTGATTTGCTAGATTCCCATGATTTTGATGATTGCTCTCTAAACTTGCACCTTGTGGATTCCACCATTAAGAAACCTATGGGAAGAATTAATGATGTTCTTATTGTTGCAAATAGGAATTGTGTGCCCGTAGATTTTATCGTTCTTGATATAGATTGCAATCCTTCTTATCCTATTATTCTTGGTAGACCTTTCCTTAGAATGATTGGCGCAATTATTGATATGAAGGAAGGGAATATTAGATTCCAATTTAAATTAAAGAAAGGCATGGAACACTTCCCTAGGAAGAAAATAAAATTACCATATGAATCTATCATGAGAGCCACTTATGGATTTCCTACCAAAGATGGCAATACCTAGATCTATCCTTGCTTTTATGCCTAGCTAGGGGCGTTAAACGATAGCGCTTGTTGGGAGACAACCCAATATTTTTCCTTGCTGTTATTCAATAAATATTATATCTAGCCTCTGGTTAGATGTGTTTTTATGTTTTAATTAGTGCTTGTGCCAAGTTAAACCTAAATGATCTTCTTGGATGATAGTTATTTGATCTTGCTGTAATTTCCAGAAACTTTCTGTTCACTCAAACAATTGTTAAAAATCACCAGAACGCGATAAAATAGTGATTCCAATTGCTGCTGATCAATAAACAAATTTCCTAGGTCGTCCTATTTTTGCTGAATTTTTGGAGTTCCAGAAGTTTGCTTTAGTTACATATTACTACAGACTGTTCTGTTTTTGACGGATTCTGTTTTCCGTGTGTTGTTTGCTTATTTTGATGAATCTATGGCTAGTAAAATAGTTTATAAACCATAGAGAAGTTGGAATACAGTAGGTTTAACACCAATATAAATAAAGAATGAGTTCATTACAGTACCTTGAAGTGGTCTTTTGTTTTATTTCGCTAACGGAGCTCACGAGATTTCTGTTGAGTTTTGTGTTGTGAAGTTTTCAAGTTTTGGGTGAAATCTTTTGATGGATTATGGAACAAGGAGTGGCAAGAGTCAAAGCTTGGGGATGCCCATGGCACCCCCAAGATAATATAAGGACACAAAAAAGTCAAAGCTTGGGGATGCCCCGGAAGGCATCCCCTCTTTCGTCTACTTCCATCGGTAACTTTACTTGGAGCTATATTTTTATTCACCACATGATATGTGTTTTGCTTAGAGCGTCTTCTATGATTGGAGTCTTTGTTTTTAGTTTACCACAATCATCCTTGCTGTACACACCTTTTGAGAGAGCCATACATGATTTGGAATTTGATAGAATACTCTATGTGCTTCACTTATATCTTTTGAGCTATATAGTTTTGCTCTAGTGCTTCACTTATATCTTTTAGAGCACGGTGGTGGATTTGTTTTATAGAAACTATTGATCTCTCATGCTTCATTTAGATTATTTTGAGAGTCTTAAATTGTAACATCCCAAATTTTCAATTTGGAATGTTATACATAAGTCATTCTTGCACATCATATTTTATAGCATTTTCGTTCCGCAATCCTCGAAATCCTAAGCAACTCAAGGACCCTCGGAGAGAGTTGGGGATTTCCCGGTTTTTCATATTTGATTTTTATCAAATAATGAAATGAGGATTTGATTTTAATTATTTTTCTCTCCAAAAAAATATTTCATATTGAAAATATATGAGAGGAGATAATATGACTTCTCCAAAACAATTGAAATATTGGAGGAAAAATGTTAAAATAATTTATTTGATTTTATTTGGATTATATTTGCATTAGAAAAACTGCACGTTTTCAAAATTGCATTTTAGGGCCAAGAAAATGTTCATCTCGTTCTTAATATTTCATTTAGACGGTGAAAATTTGTTTTGGCATTTTTAGGTTTTTATTTTATTTTCTAGGATTTTATTTCTGTTGGCGAAATTATTTTAAAAAACCCTCCCGCGCCCGAGTGGGCCTAAGGCCTAGCCGAGCCAGCCAGCCCGCCGCCGCCACCGCCGCCCCCGTCCGTCGTCGTCCGGGACTCGGGAGAGTCCGAGAGCCGCCGCCGCCCGACCCCCTCCCAAGTCGGAGCCGCCGCCCTCCCCTTTAAATACCACCCGGCCCTCCTGAACCCCAAGTCGCCGACTTGCAGCCCTCGCCCGCCCGCCGCTGCGGCCGCCCGCGCCTCGCCGTCGCAAGCCGCCGCCGCGCATTGCCGCCATCGTCGCCCGCCGCCCGTTAAAGCCGCCCGCCGCCTAACCCCGCCTCGCCGGAGCCCCTCGCCCGAGAGGTGCGCACGGATCCGAGCCGCCGATTTTTCTAAAAACTGTTCGTTTTTTTAGAAACCCTAGTTCAGTTTATTTTAGATCGGTTCGCCGGTTTTTCTCGGTTCTTCTATTTAGCGGACATTCGTCCGTACGTTCGTTTAAACGAACGGTTTTCTCTCGCTAGTTACAGGTAACGAACACTCGTTCGTTAGTCTGTTTGTTAGTTTTCTTTTATCGGATTAATCTGCGATTATTTACGATCGCGATTTCTGATTCGATCTTAGTTTCTGTTTATCTTTTCGCTCGTTAGTCGGAATCAGGCGATTCAAACGCCTAGAGTTTCATCTCGAGACCCTCTTTCTGTTTAATCAACTTAAACAAGATTTTGGTACTGTAAAATTTGACTTTAGTCCAGATTAGTAAATGGATCTTGTTTCTTTCGCCGTTTGAGTTTCGTTGCTCCGTTTGGTTTGATTCTTTTTGCGAACCGGAGTTCTTAAGTTGAACTTTATGGTCAATCTCTTTTATTTGAGTTTTGCTTGTGCATATTTGCTTGTTGCTTATGTATGTTATTGTTTGTTTGCGATAGAATTCCCAGAGTGCGAAGCGTGTTACTACGAGTCTCTAGGATTCGCGGATCGTCAGCAAGGCAAGTAACACATTGATCATACTCTTTTCATACCCAGTTTTTATGCATTAGTTCAATCCTCAAACATTGCATGATTAGGATGTCATCAACTTGTGGGTTGGGAAGTAGTTGTTGAGGTAGAACCTATTGCCCTGTTACTATCAAGCCCTTGGGAGTTACTTCTACGCGTTGTTTATATTGCTATGCTATGCTCGTAGAGGTGGTTTGGGTTTGAGTGAATCCATGACAGATGTGAGATTTTTAATTAATGCTTCAACTTAAGGTGGCAACTTAAATTAACATCTAGGTGGATTGAGGCACCTGGGGAACCCAGTGTTGTCTGTTTTTTTTTTGGAAATCCCGGGGTACCCGTGTGATCTTCCTATGGACCGCCACCCAGGCTTAAAGGGAACTAATATGATTCATGCTAGAAACTTCCATGTGCAGCCACAAGCTATCATGGGATCTAGCATAGCTGAGTAAGTTACGTGAAGCTCTTGAAGAGGTAGATCAGCAGGTAGTGGGTTTTGTAGGTTTGGTATGGTCTACCCGGAGTAGAGAGTTAATGTTTCTGAAAGACTATGTCTCAGTCATCCGTTTCTCAAACACCATGCCGTGCGAAAAATCCACGGAGGCGATCGAGTCTTGTGGGGAAAAGTGCGCAAACCTCTGCAGAGTGTACAATCTAATCATGGTTAGCCGTGTCCCCGGTTATGGACAATCTTGAGTATCTAGTACTTGGGTTATCACATGTATCTCATCACTCTTAATTAATATTGTTGGGTTGATAATTACTTTAATTGGGATTGAGTTGGGGTTATACCTTCTCAATGTTGTTTCAACCACCATGATAGTTAAATTAAAATCTATTCCGTTGTTGTAGGAAAAAATTGGCTTTTTGCAAAACTATAACCATAGAGCTTTCCACTAGCCAAATATGCATGTAGTGATAGCATATCCTGTTCTTGCTCTATTGTGTTATATTGTCAGCACATTCCATGTGCTGACCCGTTTTCGGGCTGCAACGTATTATGTCACAGACTTTTCAGACGAGGAGTAAGGTTCGTTAGGTCGTTGCCGTGCAGCTCAGCTATGCCGTTGGAGTTGATGGACTCACTTTATCTTCCAAGCCGTCCGTTGTTATCGCATTAGATGGCCTTAAGCCATATTATTGTAATAAGTTCTCTTTTTGAGACATTCGATGTAATAAGTGTGTGATTGCTACTGTTATAAATCCTTGATCTTGTGTGTGTCAAGATTACTTATCCAGGATGACCTTTGAAGCGAGACTTGACCATCTGAGGTCGGGTTGCTACATAAATAGCATGGTAATTTGCTTAAAGATCTTAATATGCTTGGTATTCAAGATTTGTAGAACTTTCTTTTGAGTGCGTTGAATACTAAGAAAAGTTTGATGCTTGATAATTGTTTTGAGATATGAAGATGGTGATATTAGAGTCATGCTAGTTGAGTAGTTGTGAATTTGAGAAATACTTGTGTTAAAGTTTGTGATTCCCGTAGCATGCACGTATGGTGAACCGTTATGTGATGAAGTCGGAGCATGATTTATTTATTGATTGTCTTCCTTATGAGTGGTGGTCGGGGACGAGCGATGGTCTTTTCCTACCAATCTATCCCCCTAGGAGCATGCGCGTAATACTTTGCTTTGATAACTTGTAGATTTTTGCAATAAGTATATGAGTTCTTCATGACTAATGTTGAGTCCATGGATTATACGCACTCTCCTTCCTTCCACCATTGCTAGCTTCTCTAATACTGCGCACTTTTCGCCGGTATCATACACCCACCATATACCTTCCTCAAACCAGCCACCATACCTACCTATCATGGCATTTCCATGGCCATTCTGAGATATATTGCCATGCAACTTTCCACCGTTCCGTTTATTATGACACGCTCCATCATTGTCATATTGCTAGCATGATCATGTAGTTGACATCGTATTTGTGGCAAAGCCACCATTCATAATTCTTTCATACATGTCACTCTTGATGCATTGCATATCCCGTACATCACGGAGGCATTCATATAGAGTCATATTTTGTTCTAAGTATCGAGTTGTAATTGTTGAGTTGTAAGAAAATAAAAGTGTGATGATCATCATTTTTAGAGCATTGTCCCAAGTGAGGAAAAGGATGATGGAGACTATGATTCCCCCACAAGTCGGGATGAGGCTCCGGACGAAAAAAGAGGCCATAAAAAAAGAGAAAAGGCCCAAACAAAAAATGAGAGAAAAAGAGAGAAGGGACAATGTTGCTATCCTTTTACCACACTTGTGCTTCAAAGTAGCACCATGATCTTCATGATAGAGAGCCTCTCATTTTGTCACTTTCATATACTAGTGGGAATTTTTCATTATAGAACTTGGCTTGTATATTCCAATGATGGGCTTCCTCAAAATTCCCTAGGTCTTCGTGAGCAAGCGAGTTGGATGCACACCCACTTAGCTTCTTTTATTGAGCTTTCACATACTTATAGCTCTAGTGCATCCGTTGCATGGCAATCCCTACTCACTCACATTGATATCTATTGATGGGCATCTCCATAGCCCATTGATACGCCTAGTTGATGTGAGACTATCTTCTCCCTTTTTGTCTTCTCCACAACCACCCTTCTATTCCACCCATATAGTGCCATATCCATGGCTCACACTCATGTATTGCGTGAAGATTGGAAAAGTTTTGAGAATGTCAAAAGTATGAAACAATTGCTTGGCTTGTCATCGGGGTTGTGCATGATTAAAATACTTTGTGTGGTGAAGATAGAGCATAGCCAGACTATATGATTTTGTAGGGATAACTTTCTTTGGCCATGTTATTTTGAGAAGACATAATTGCTTAGTTAGTTTGCTTGAAGTATTATTATTTTTATGTTAATATGAACTTTTGTCTTGAATCTTTCGGATCTGAATATTCATACCACAATTAAGAAGAATTATATTGAAATTATGACAAGTAGCACTCTGCATCAAAAATTCTATTTTTATCATTTACCTACTCGAGGACGAGCAGGAATTAAGCTTGGGGATGCCTGATACGTCTCCAACGTATCTATAATTTTTGATTGCTCCATGCTATATTATCTACTGTTTTGGACAATATTGGTCTTTATTTTCCACTTTTATATTAACCGGAGGCTCAGGCCAGAATTGCTGTTTTTTTGCCTATTTCAGAGTTTCGAAGAAACGGAATATCAAACGGAGTCCAAACGGAATGAAACCTTCGGGAACGTGATTTTCTCACCGAATATGATCCAGGAGACTTGGACCCTACGTCAAGAAAGAAAGGAGGTGGGCATGAGGTAGGGGGGGCGCCCACCCCCCCCAGGGCGCGCCCTCCACCCTCGTGGGTCCCACCTTGCTCCACCGACGTACTTCTTCCTCCTATATATACCTACGTACCCCCAAATGACCAGAGACGGAGCCAAAAACCTAATTCCACCACCGCAACCTTCTGTACCCACGAGATCCCATCTTGGGGCTTGTTCCGGAGCTCCGCCGGAGGGGGCATCCATCACGGAGGGTTTCTACATCAACACCATAGCCTCTCCGATGAAGTGTGAGTTTACCTTAGACCTTCGGGTCCATAGTTAGTAGCTAGATGGCTTCTTCTCTCTTTTTGGATCTCAATACAATGTTCTCCCCCTCTCTCGTGGAGATCTGTTCGATGTAATCATCTTTTTGCGGTGTGTTTGTTGAGACAGATGAATTGTGGGTTTATGATCAAGATTATCTATGAACAATATTTGAATCTTCTCTGAATTCTTTTATGTATGATTGGTTATCTTTGCAAGTCTCTTTGAATTATCAGTTTGGTTTGGCCTACTAGATTGGTTTTTCTTGCAATGGGAGAAGTGCTTAGCTTTGGGTTCAATCTTATGTGTCCTTTCCCAAAGGATGAGGGGCAGCAAGACACGTATTTTATTGTTGCCATCGAGGATAACAAGATGGGGTTTTATCATATTGCATGAATTTATCCTGTACATCATGTCATCTTGCTTAAGGCGTTACTCTGTTTTCTTGAACTTAATACTCTAGATGCATCTTTGGATAGCGGTCGATGAGTGGAGTAATAGTAGTAGATGCAGGCAGGAGTCGGTCTACTTGTCTCGGACGTGATGCCTATATACATGATCATACCTAGATATTCTCATAACTATGCTCAATTCTGTCAATTGCTCAACAGTAATTTGTTCACCCACCGTAAAATACTTATGCTCTTGAGAGAAGCAACTAGTGAAATCTATGGCCCCCGGGTCTATCTTCATCGTATTAATCTTCCATCACTTTATTATTGCCTTTGCTTTTTTACTTTGCTTTTATTTTTACCTTGCATCTTTATCACAAAAATACGAAAAATATTATCTATCATCTCTATCAGATCTCACTCTCGTAAGTGACCGTGAAGGGATTCACAACCCCTATTCGCGTTGGTTGCAAGGAGTTATTTGCTTTGTGTAGGTACAAGGGACTCGCGCGTAGCCTCCTACTAGATTGATACTTTGGTTCTAAAAAACTGAGGGAAATACTTACGCTACTTTGCTGCATCATCCTTTCCTCTTCAAGGAAATCCAACGCAGTGCTCAAGAGGTAGCACCCGCCAAGTATCTAGGGCAGTTCCACTTCCAGTGACCATTTCGTTTGCAGTATAAGCACTCAGTTTCAGGCTTGGGTCTAGCTTTGGGCTTCTTCGTGGGAGTGCCAACTTACTTGCCATTCTTCTTGAAGTTCCCTTTCCTTCCCTTGCCCTTTCACTTGAAACTAGTGGTCTTGTCAACCATCAACACTTGATGTTTTTCTTGATTCCTACCTTCGCCGATTTCAGCATCGCGAAGTGCTCGGGAATCATTTTCGTCATCCCTTGCATATTATAGTTCATCACGAAGTTCCAGTAACTTGGTGATAGTGACTAGAGAATTCTGTCAATCACTATTTTATCTGGAAGATTAACTCCCACTTGATTCAAGCGATTGTAGTACTCAGACAATCTGAGCACATGCTCACTCGTTGAGCTATTCTCCTCCATCTTGTAGGCAAAGTACTTGTCAGAGGTCTCATACCTCTTGACTCGGGCATGAGTCTGAAATACTAATTTCAGCTCTTGGAACATCTTATATGATCCGTGGCTTTCAAAACATTTTTAAGTCCCGGTTCTAATCCTTAAAGCATGGCGCACTTAACTATCAAGTAGTTATCATACCGAGTTTGCCAAACATTCATAACGTCTGCATCTGCTCCTGCAATAGGTCCGTCACCTAGCGGTGCATCAAGGACATAATTCTTCTATGCAGCAATGAGGATAATCCTCAGATCACAGACCTAGTCCGCATCATTGCTACTATCATCTTTCAACATAGTTTTTCTCTCGGAACATATACAAAATAAACGGGGAGCTACATCGTGAGCTATTGATCTACAACATAATTATGCAAATACTATCAGGACTAAGTTCATGATAAATTAAAGTTCAATTAATCATATTACTTAAGAACTCCCACTTAGATAGATGTAGCGACCAGACCTCAAAGCGATCGATCTACGTGCTCGATGTCATCCCTCGCATCAAGAATGCCGACACCACCACAATTACTCGAAGGATTTATAACAGAGTAGCAATCACACACTTATTACATCGAATGTCTCAAGAGAGAACTTAACAAAATAAATATGGCTTAAGGCCATCTAATAACGATAACAGCGGAAGGCTTGGAAGAATAAGCGAGTCCATCAACTCCAACGGCATCACTGAGTATAGAACCACGACCTAAGCACCTTACTCATCGTATGAAAAGTCTGCAACATGAAACGCTGCAGCCCGAAAACGGGTCAGCACATGGAATATGATGGCAAGGTAACACATAGAGAATAATGAAAGAGTAAGCCTATACTACATGCATATATGGCTGGTGGAAAGCTCTATGGTTACAGTTTTTGCGTAAAGCCAATTTTTCCCTACTGTAAATGAATAAATTTATTTAACTATCATGGTGGTTGTTGAACATTGAGAATGGTTGACAACATCCTCAATCCCAATTAAAAAGTACTCATTAACAACCCAACAATATTATTTAGAGTAACATGATGAGATTCACATGATAATCCAAGTACTAGATACTCAAGATGTCCATAACCGGGGACACGGCTAACCATGATTAGTTTATACACTCTGCAGAGGTTTGTGCACTTTTCCCACAAGACTCGATCTCCTCCGCTTGATTTCTCGCACTACATGGTGTTTGAGAAGCGGATAACCGAGACATAGTCTTCGTAAGCGCTTAGCACCTTACATGTGGGTAGACAGTACCAACCTACAACCCCTACATTAGCTAGTCTACCGCAAGAGTTCGCACAACTTAGTCAACTATCTTGGAGCCCATAGTAGCATGTGGCTGCACACGAAGTTTCTAGCATGAATAATCTCATGATCCCTTTGAGCCTAGGTGGCGGTCCGAAGAAATACAGCAAGTCTGATGGAAACCAGTGCCTCAATCCACCCAGATGTGTGTTTAAGTTGCCACCTTAAATAAACCATTAATTTAACAATCTCACATCTGTCATGGAATACACTCACCCAATCCACGTCTACTAGCATAGCATGGCATAATAAGCAAACGTAGAAGTACCTCCCAAAGGTTTGATAATAAATAGGTAATTGGTACTACCTCATCTACTTCCCATCCCACAATTTAATTAGATCCTAATCATGCAATGTTTGTGGATAGATCTAATGCATAAAAACTGGGTAGTAGAAAAGGTATGATCAAAGTGTTACTTGCCTTGCTGATGATCCGCGGAACCTAGAGACTCGAAGTAACAGGAGGCGCACTCCGGGTATTCTATCGCAGACAAACAAACAAGCATACAATAAGTACTCATCTAATGCACAGGTAATACTCAAATAGAAGATCTAACCAGATAGTTCAACTTAAGAACTCCGGTATGCAAAAAGAATCAAATCAAACGAAGCAACGAAAGTCAAACGGCGAAAGAAAACAGAATCGTTTTACTAATCTGGATCTAAGTCAAATTTTACAGAGGCAAAAACTTGTTTAAGTAGGTTATTCGGAAAGAGGGTTTCGAGACGAAACTCTAGGCGCTTGAATCGCCTGATTCCGATAAACGAGCGAAAAGTTATACTAAAACGAAAATCGGATCAGGAATCGCGATCGGAAAAAATCACGGATTAAATCCGAGAAAAAGAAAAACAACGAACGGGTTAACGAACGAACGTTAGTTAACTAAATTAATCTGAGAACGCATTCGTTAAAACGAGCGAACGCTCGCTATTTAACCGAACCGAAAAAAAACGATCTAAAACAATAAACCGACAAAAAACCGTTCGGTTTTAAAAAAAACAAAGGCACCGAAATCGAGGCGCGACGAACCTCGGCGGCGTTATCCGGAGGCGGCGGCGGGTCCGGAGGGGTCGGGCGGGCGGGTGGGTCCGGCGGGTCGTGGGCGGCGGCGGGTCTGGCGGACGGCGGCGGCGGCGGCGGGCAGCGCAAGGCGCGAGGTCGGGCGGTGGCGGCTAGGGTTCGCCCGGGTGGGCCAGCTTATAAAGCCTCATGGGTCGGGTGTCCCAAAGTGACAGAGCTCAGAGGTCGATCTGCGTTTTTAATAATTCCGCGCAGAAGAAAAATAAAAAGAAATACTAAACCGACTCCAAAAATCCCGAAATAAATTTTCCCCGGCTTCTAAAATCATGCCGGACTAGATGAACATTTATTTGGGGCCTAAATGCAATTTTGAAAAACGCACATTTTTCCTAAATTCAAATAAAATGGCGAAAAACTCCAAAATAAAATCTTATTTGATTTTATTATGAAATCCTCATTATTTCTTTATTTTGGGAAAGTCATTTTATTCCCTCTCTCATATTTTTGTAATAGAAATAATTGAAGATAAAATAATTAAAATCAAATGATCCTATTTTCAAAATTTTGAGAAAACTCAAATATGAAAATAACGAAATCCCCAACTCTCTCCGTGGGTCCTTGAGTTGTGTAGAATTTCTAGGATCGAGCCAAAAATGCAACAAAAATATGATATGCAATGATGCTCTATATATAACATTCCAAATTGAAAATTTGGGATGTTACAAACCTACCCCCTTAAGATGAATCTCGCCCTCGAGATTCGGGTTGGCTAGAAAATAGGTGAGGGTGGTCCTTAAGCAGATCTTCCTCTCGCTCCCAGGTGGCTTCATCCTCGGTGTGGTGGCTCCACTGGACTTTGCAAAACTTAATGACCTTGCTGCGGGTGACTCGGCTGGCATACTCCAAAATCTTAACTGGTTTCTCCTCGTAGGTCAAATCGTTATTCAGCTGAATCGCCTCTAGTGGCACAGTATCTCTCAGTGGTATATCCGCCATCTCTGCGTGACACTTCTTCAACTGAGAAACATGAAACACATCATGAACACCTGACAATCCTTCGGGTAATTCCAACTTGTACGCAACTTCTCCCATACGCTCCAAAACTTTGTATGGTCCCACAAAACGTGGCGCTAATTTTCCTTTAACACCAAAACGCTTAACTCCTCGGCGGAGATACTCAAGATAAACTCATCTCCGCTTCAGATTACATCTCCTTGTGTTTTGAATCTGCATAGCTCTTCTGTCTTGACTGGGCTACCTTGAGCCTATCGCGAATCAACTTTACTTTCCGTTCAGACTCCTTAATCAAATCTGGTCCAAACAACTGGCGGTCTCCAACTTCATCCCACAGTAGCGGGGTTCTGCACCTCCTTCCGTACAAGGCTTCAAAGGGTGCCATCTTCAAACTGGTTGGTAGCTGTTGTTATAAGAAAACTCCGCATAGGGCAAGTTATCGTCCCAACTTGATCCATAATCCAAAGCACATGCTCTCAGCATATCCTCTAAGATCTGGTTGTCTCTCTCTGTTTGTCCATCTGTCTGTGGATGAAAAGCTATGCTAAACTCCAGTCTGGTTCCCAAAGTTTCGTGCAACTGCTTCCAGAACTTTGAGGTGAATTGGGTTCCTCTATCGTCGATACTCCTCAAAACTCCATGCAAGCATACAATCCTTGTCATGTATATCTTAGCCAATTTGGCTGCAGAGGTAGTCTTTTTCGAATGAAATGAGCTACCTTCGTCAAACGATCGACTACAACCCAAATCGAGTCATAGCTCGAACGGGTCCTGGGCAATCCGTGATGAAATCCATGCCTAGTTTATCCCACTTCCATTCGGGTATAGGCAATGGCTGTAACAATCCTCTGCTGGCTTCGATGTTCGCCTTCACCCTCGACATACATCATGCATCGCTACATACTCGCAATATCCTTCTTCATTCAGTCCACCGTAAACGCTCCTTCAAATCCAAATACATCTTGGTGTTTCGTGGTGAATCGAGTATGGTGAGTCATGAGCCTCCTGAAGTATTAACTTCCTGATCTTTGCATTATTAGGCACATATACATGATCCTCGAATCATAAGATGTCGTGCTCATCCTTACGAAAACCTTTGGCCTTTCCTTTACTCATCCTCTCTTTTACCTCAGCAATCTCTTTGTCATCCTTCTAAGCTTCACGGATCTTTCCCAACAATGTAGACTGAACTTCCATTGCTGCAACAAAACCTTTGGGAACAATCTCCAACCGAAGTTCCCTGAGATCCTTGGCTAACTCCTTTGATAATCGTCCGATTATGAGGGTATTCGTCCTTGTTTTCTTTATGGTTGTGTCCTATTTCTCCACAAAGCTTGTATGCACAAGTTTTCTTCATATCCTTTTCCATAAGGCTTCATCTTCTGGGACACAACCGAGATCTTAACAAAGTCCACTTAAAGTCCTTCCAGGTGGTTACTCCTTGCCATCCATTGATGGTTTGGTACATCCTCCACCAAGTAGCAGCACCTCTTTCAAATCACTGAAGAGCATGCCGGTTCATATACTTTCCAGCTATAGTGTTATTCTTCATATGATCTTCCATGTTCTAAATCCATCGGTCTGTCTCCAATTGACTCAAAAGTCCAGAAAATACAAGCTCATCTCCATTCATCTTCTATTGGGTCCATGGGTTTTGGGGTGAGATAAGATAGATAGAGAGGGATGCACACAATACAAACAAAAGTTTTGAAAAGACAGATTTTATTGTGGCTGTCGGAAAAACAACAAACAAATGACAGCTCACAATCGTCGCATCTAACGTAGGTATGTAACAGGGGTTTGGTCTTCTAAAGGTCAATAAATCTTCAAGGTCATCAAACTCTTCAAGCCTTGGTCATGTCTCCGATGGCTCCTTCTGATCATGCTTGTCCTTCTCAAGTTCTTTTGCCAAATCATCTCTGTTGACGCGAAGTCTCTCGTGACGTCCTTTAATAGTCCTGGAGTTGCATTCCAAACTTCTGGGTTTCATCAACCTCGACATGAACCATGATCATACTGTCCTTGATCTGATTTAATCTTTGATGTCTCAAGGTTTGGCTCCTCTAGCTTGGCTACTTTCAGCTTCTGGGTCCTGTGTTCTTCATGAAACGCTTCCTTGTCAAATACGGCTTCCTGCAAATCCACCTTAAACTTCTTCATGTAATACTCCAGATCCTGGTGATACACCGGCTAAGGTTAAAACTTCATCTTGCCGATAGGTGCTCCATCAGACTTCTACTATCCAATCCTTCTATGCATATGCATGCTTAACTCCGCATGGTGACAATAGCATAGGCGGGCAATAACACCATGGTTAGCCATGTCTATGCCCATGTTACTACCATGAGCTTTCATTCCATAATTGATATCTCCTGTCTTAGGGTTTTCCTGACAAAACTTTGAGTTTCTAACTCTCCATGTTCCGGTCTTTCTCTGATACACCTTGATCTCGGGGATTGATAACTTCCATAGTCTGTCAACTTCCATAAGCGTAACCTTCCTAGGTCATAAAAATCTGGAAATTCTTCAGAGCCTCCAAAATCTCCTAGTCTTCGGAGTCTTCAACTGTTGTAGTTTCCATTATTCAAATGCACGGTAAAATCTCCTTCATTGCGTAGTGGTCATGGTTGTCCTGATATCTTGTACTCCTTGGAGTGGTCTCATCAGTCGAATCTTTGAGTGGTCAAAAGGAAAAAGGGGTATAGTCTCACTAAAAGGGGATATTTGAATAAGCTCAGAAGAGAAGAGAGGTAAAAGATCTTTTTGAAAATGAAGTTGTAGAGAAAAATCTTTCCTATGGGCTTGTCAGTTTCTAGGGCCACGCCCCACGGTCAACATGTGCTCGATACCATCTTGTAGCGACCTGACCTCAAACAGTCTGATCTCTATGCTCAGTGTCATCCCTAGATCAGTAATGCTGACACCACACAGTACTCGAAGGATTTATAACAGAGTAGCAATCACACACTTATTACATCGAATGTCTCAAGAGAGAACTTAACAAAATAAATATGGCTTAAGGCCATCTAATAACGATAACAGCGGAAGGCTTGGAAGAATAAGCGAGTCCATCAACTCGAACGACATCACTGAGTATAGAACCACGACCTAAGCACCTTACTCGTCATCTGAAAAGTCTGCAACATGAAACGTTGCAGCCCGAAAACGGGTCAGCACATGGAATATGCTGGCAAGGTAACACATAGAGAATAATGAAAGAGTAAGCCTATACTACATGCATATATGGCTGGTGGAAAGCTCTATGGTTACAGTTTTTGCGTAAAGCCAATTTTTCCCTACTGCAAAGGAATAAATTTATTTAACTATCATGGTGTTTGTTGAACATTGAGAATGGTTGACAGCATCCTCAATCCCAATTAAAAAGTACTCATTAACAACCCAACAATATTATTTAGAGTAACATGATGAGATTCACATGATAATCCAAGTACTAGATACTCAAGATGTCCATAACCAGGGACACGGCTAACCATGATTAGTTTACACACTCTGCAGAGGTTTGTGCACTTTTCCCACAAGACTCGATCTCCTCCGTTTGATTTCTCGCACTACATGGTGTTTGAGAAACGGATGACCGAGACATAGTCTTCGAAGCGCTAGCACCTTACATGTGGGTAGACCGTACCAACCTCGACCCTACATCAGCTAGTCTACCCGTAAGAGTTCGCACAACTTAGTCAACTATGCTAGAGCCCATAGTAGCATGTGGTTGCACACGGAAGTTTCTAGCATGAATAATCTCATGATCCCTTTGAGCACTGGGTGGCGGTCCAAAGAAATACAGCAAGTCTGATGGAAACCAGTGCCTCAATCCACCCAGATGTGTTTTAAGTTGCCACCTTAAATAAACCATTAATTTAACAATCTCACATCTGTCATGGAATACACTCACCCAATCCACGTCTACTAGCATAGCATGGCATAATAAGCAAACGTAGAAGTAACTCCCAAGGGTTTGATAATAAACAGGTAATAGGTACTACCTCATCTACTTCCCATCCCACAATTTAATTAGATCCTAATCATGCAATGTTTGGGGATAGATCTAATGCATAAAAACTGGGTAGTAGAAAAGGTATGATCAAAGTGTTAATTTCCTTAGCGATGATCCATGAAACCTAGAGACTCAAGTAACAAAGGCGACTCGGGTATTCTATCGCGGACAAACAAACAAGCATACAATAAGTACTCATCTAATGCACAGATAAAACTCAAATAGAAGATCTAACCAGATAGTTTAACTTAAGAACTCCGGTTTGCAAAAAGAATCAAATCAAATGAAGCAACGAAAGTCAAACGGCGAAAGAAAAGAACTTCGTTTTACTAATCTGGATCTAAGTCAAATTTTACAGAGGGAAAAACTTGTTTAAGTAGGTTATTCGGAAAGAGGGTTTCGAGACGAAACTCTAGGCGCTTGAATCGCCTGATTCCGATAAACGAGCGAAAAGTTATACCAAAACGAAAATCGGATCAGGAATCGCGATCGGAAAAAATCGCGGATTAAATCTAAGAAAAAGAAAAACGACGAACGGGTTAACGAACGAACGTTCGTTAACTAAACTAATATGACAAACGCGTTTGTTAAAATGAACGAACGAGCGAACACTCGCTATTTAACCGAACCTAAAAAAACCCGATCTAAAACAATAAACCGACGAAAAACCGTTCGGTTTTTTTAAAAAAAACCAAAGGCACGGAAATCGAGGCGCGGCGAACTCGGCGGCGGGATCCGCGACGCGGCGGGTCCGCGGGTCGGCGGGTCGGCGGTCGTCGGGCGGCGGTGGGGTCCGCGGCGGCGCGGCGGGCGGCGGCGGCGGCAATGGGTCTGGCGGTTGGCGGTAATGGTTGGCGGCGGCGGGGCGGCGGGCGTGGGTCGGGCGGTGGCGGCTAGGGTTCGCCCGGGTGGGCCGGCTTATAAAGCTCCCGGGCCGGTGTCCCAAAGCGGACACGGCCCGTAGGTCGGTGCGCGTTTTTTGTTTCTTTAAATAATTCCGCGCAGAAGAAAAATAAAAAGAAATACTAAACGGACTCCAAAAATCCTGAAATAAATTTTCCTCGGCTTCTAAAATCAAGCCGGACTAGATGAATATTTATTTGGGGCCTAAATGCAATTTTGAAAAACGCACATTTTCCTAAATTCAAATAAAATGGCGAAAAACTCCAAAATAAAATCTTATTTGATTTTATTATTAAATTCTCATTATTTCTTTATTTTGGGAAAGTCATTTTATTCCCTCTCTCATATTTTTGTAATAGAAATAATTGAAGATAAAATAATTAAAATCAAATGATCCTATTTTAAAAAATCTGAGAAAACTCAAATATGAAAATAACGAAATCCCCAAATCTCTCTGTGGGTCCTTGAGTTGTGTAGAATTTCTAGGCTCAAGCCAAAAATGCAACAAAAATATGATATGCAATGATGCTCTATATATAACATTCCAAATTGAAAATTTGGGATGTTACAATAGACATCCCTCTAGTCATCTAAATAATCACGTGATCCATATCAAATAAACCAAGTTTTCAATGGTGAACATCACTATGTTGATCATATCTACTATATGATTCACGCTCGACCTTTCGGTCTTAGTGTTCCTGTGGCGACCGAATTCTCCGGGTGCTAATCCCAGGAAAATGGTCCTTGTGCTTATCAACCCCAGGATAACTGTTAGCTGATAAGGCACTAACTTGATACAGAAAATCCAAGCAGGATACAATATATGTAGCACAAGGCCATTCGGCTGTGAGTACAACCAAAAGGTTTTGCTAAAGGTTGATGGCGAAGCGGGTTATGAAATATCCTCGTCTATGGGACTCCATTTCCCACAGGAACAGTGACCGGGATAACTCCTATCTTGGCGTGGCTGAGATCACCGTTGCCTAGGTTACGAACTGTCACCAAACTCCTCTCCAAGCATGAAATCTGGCCAAGACAATAGCTGGGACAAGCCGGTGAGTACTTTGAATGTACTGCAAACATAATGAACACATGCATGATATAATAAAGATGTGCTAAAATATATATGCTCAAGACGTTAGTCACATGAGATAAGTAAAACTCTGATGCGTTTAAGCATGTTATTTATGGATATGCAATAATATGGTAGTATATAAAAAAAATCATGAAGTAAATAACACGAAAGAAATGCCACAATCGGGCGTCTGAGCGACACCGCATAGAGGGCTTATAAATAAACCAGAACAATGCCGCAGTCGGGCGTCTGAGCGACACCGCACAAAGGGCTTAAAAAGAAATGCCACAGTCAGGCGTCTAAGCGACACCACATAAAGGGCTTTAAAAGAAATGCCACAGTCGGGCGTCTAAGCGACACCACATAAAGGGCTTTAAAAGAAATGCCACAGTGAATATCCAGGAGGTAGAACCATCCCAGGGATATTCGATAATACCAGAAAAAATATCACGGGTTAGTTCACGATCAAAATAGTAATCATAAATTTTCACAAGTCACGATCGTGCTTCCAGGTTTAACAGTTTCACCTCCGAAGACCGACACTAAGACCGACACTTGACCCATCCCAAACTGTAATCCTTAACCATGGACACGGCTATTCGAATAGGTTTAATCTTTGCAGAGGGTGTACTCTTTACCCACGAGTAACGGATTTCTTTAGTCCATCAGGACTAATTCCGTCTACGGTCTTTTTGTTGAAAACACACCTAACTTGCACACACCAGCTTAACTCACATGTGTCTGGAATCACCCACGACACCTGTTAAGCAAAACTCTAAGTGGGGAGGCCACAACCTCGACGTAACATGGGATCACAAAATTTATACAGCAGCATAAGCGGTGAGCTACCCCTTTCGGCTACAACCGAAACACCCATGCTCCGGACCGGTGGTATGACTACGGATGCCTCCGATATCTTCCACCACAGCCTCTACAGACGGTGTGTGCTAGGAAAGGGTTGACAACTTTCGAACCGCACCCTACTTGGTGTAGGGACGAGTGGTAGTACGAAGCAAGTATGGGGGTTACTGGCACAAGACTCGATCTACGGTCGACTCAGGAGGTTGTAATATTTCCTGCATGATTAGCATAACAATGCATATATCTCAAACAACAGATGGAAACATCACGCGACATCCCCTCATGTCATACCGGACACGACCGTCTCGACGGAGGACTAGGGGCAAGCCCGTGTCTACCCAAGACAGAGGCCTTCCCGCCCTTCCTTCCGGTATACATGAAAGACGTATGACGGTGATTTCCATCACAAATCATGTCAACTTCATTAGCATAAACTTATTAATATGCACCCATGAATAGGATCACATCCTCACATAAAATGACGCATGTATGTGTCGGGGTAGTGTTGCTACCGTGCTATGCAATACACACAAAAAATTCACCAGGGTTCAGAATGCTTGCCTTCAGGTCATGGGAAGGGAAGGGTGCATCCAAATCATCATGAAATCTTCAAAAACCCTATTTAAAATAATATATTTGAATTAACACACAAAATAAAACAGCACAAAAAGTTGTTTTTGAAAATTTTCAAATAAATCTTAAAATAAACTAGACAATATTTGAGAGAGGTAGCAAAAAGAATCAATTCATTTGGAGTTGTTTTCAAAAATATACAGCCGGTCAAAGTTTGGTCAAAATCTGATTTTAAAATAAAACAGAAAAACAGAAAAACGTTTCGATATATACGTACACGTCGAAGGCGCATTTTGAAAATGCGCTTCAACTTATCCAGCGTGGACTGCGTCTGAGTCACTTCCAGTGGGTCAAGGGGGCCCCACTGGTCAGGTTTGACCAGTCTCCTTCCCTCTCTTCCCTCTGGCCGAACGGAGGCGGGAACTCCGGCGATCTTCGCCGGCGTTAGGCGGCTCCTCGAGGGCATCCGAGTGCAGGGATGGATCAGCCACTCCTAGGCGGTCCTCCCGGTGGTCGTAGGGTAGCCGAGGGTGGAGGGAGTCGCCGGCGGCGAGCTCCGCGGCAGAGGTGGCATTCGGGTGGATAATGAGTTTGCGGCTGCGGCGGTCTCCGGCCAAAATTGAGCGAGGGGTTGTGCTCGCGAGAGGAAGAGAGAGTTCTTGGTGGAGAGAGTGGAGAGGGAGAGGCACTGGTGGCGACGGAATCGGCCAGGGCTTGGCGGCGACCGAACCGGCCGGACTCGGGGAAGAAGGCCTTCCCTTGCTCGACTGCTGGCCAAGGCAACACTAGGAGGATCATATGAGGTTGCTCGAGGACTCGGTTGAGCTCCGGGGTCCTTATATACGCGGTGGAGGTCGGTTCTGGGGCGGCCGGCAATAAGGACGATGGCGAACCGCCTCCCTGTAGCTTGGGCGACGTGGTGGCGACGAGCGCTAGCGGACGAGGCTGCGGATGAGCTCGCACTGTTCCAGGGGGCAGGTGGCAAGCTGGGGTGGCTTTGGCGGCGCCGACCACGGTCGGGCTGCTAGCGGCCGGTAGCTAGCCGCCACGGCCATCTGGCGGTGGCGCTGTGGGGTGCCAGGGGTGGTCGGGTGGCGTGGCAGTGCAAGGGGACACGGCGAGCTGGCTGGGGCCGGGTTTTGAGTGCGGGGTGTGACGCGGCGGCTCGGGTGCATGCGGGTGCCAAACGCATGCTCTGGGCGCGCCCAGAGCACGCACGAAAGGTGTTCGATAAAAAGCCGTGGCATGCTACAGGTCACAGGTGAGGTTGGCAAGCAACAGAGCTAGGTTGTTGATAGAGTGAAGCTCAAGGGACAAGGTGGTTTGGTCAGGAGACCAAGTTCACAATGCCAACAACAACTCATGCCAAAACTGATCATGCACATAGGGTGTTTGACAAAATGCCAAAGGCACCTAGGTAGCTCTTGGAGTGGCCAAACTCTCCAGATCAGTGTCTCTATGGATATAAGAGAGGGTGGTGAAGTCAGTTTATAAAAGGAGAAACTTGCTAGTGCAAGTTTTGCAAAACTTTCGATTCAAGGCAGGGAGTGAGTGGCATCATTTCATGGACCAAAAGTGTTCCAAATAGAGCATGCTCCTGGACTAAGGGGTTTTGCAAGGTTGACTACAAGTAGGGAGAAGAATCTAGGGCCAAAGAGCAATCAAGAGTATGGTTGCTGTACAAACCTTCATGTTAGGCCAGAATGAAGGTGAGGTTGATTCACTCAAAAATTCCAAAGAACAACCCTGGTTTTTTTGCATATAATGGAATCATATGCTCCTACTGACCTCCCATAATTTTGGTGGAAGCTAGAAAAAAATATTTGAAAGGGTTGTAGTGCAAAGTTGCCCACTGGACCAGAGAAGAAAAATGGGTGTTGGGCTCAAAATAAGCAATGAAATAATTTTACCAATGTACATAATTGATTTAGAGACATCTCATGACCTCTCCAACTTTTGGTTGAAATTTTAAGTGATTCTATCAAAAGGTTGTAGTTAAAAAGGAGCTCCAAAAATTTAATACAGTTCATTTAAATGAATAAAGCTCAGGGTGAAATAATTTAATAAACAATCCTACTTATTTAGAAATTGTTTTAATGAGATGGCAAAGCTTTCCAATGTATTTTGGAAAGCTCCACTTGGGAAAAATACAAAACTCCTTAACAATAAAAGAAGAGTTCTGAAAATCCACAGAAAATAAAAATTTAAAACTCTTGGCAAAAATTTTAATATCAAAAACTTGGCCAGAAAATTTGGGGTGTTACAGTTCCGAGGCCATATCTACACATGCTAGGCTCGTCAAGTTTAACCCAAGTATTCTGCGTGTGCAAAACTAGCTTGCACCCGTTGTATGTGGACGTAGAGCTTATCTCACCCGATCATCACATGGTGTCTCGGCACGACGAACTATCGCAACGGTGCATACTCAGGGAGAACACTTGTACCTTGAAATTTGGTGAGAGATCATCTTATAATGCTACCACCGTACTAAGCAAAATAAGATGCATAAAGGATAAACATCACGTGCAATCAAATTAAGTGATATGATATGGCCATCATCATCTTGTGCCTTTGATCTCCATCTCCAAAGCACCGTCATGATCACCATCGTCACCGGCTTGACACCTTGATCTCCATCGAAGCATCGTTGTCGTCTCGCCAACTATTGTTATCACGACTATCGCTACCGCTTAGTGATAAAGTAAAGCAATTACATGGCGATTGCATTTCATACAATAAAGCAACAACCATAAGGCTCCTGCCAGTTGCCGATAACTGTTACAAAACATGATCATCTCATACAACAATTTACATATCATCACGTCTTGACCATATCACATCACAACATACCCTGCAAAAACAAGTTAGACGTCCTCTACTTGTTGTTGCAAATTTTACGTGGATGCTACCGGTTTAGCAAGAACCGTTCTTACCTACGCATCAAAAACCACAACGATTTTTCTCTAGTCTAATGTTTTAACCTTCAACAAGGACCGGGCATAGTCACACTCGATTCAACTAAAGTTGGAGAAACATACACCCACTAGCCACATGTGTGCGAAGCATGTCGGTAGAACCAGTCTCGCGTAAGCGTACGCATAATCTCGGTCTGATCCACTTCATCCAACAATACTGCCGAATCAAAGTATGACATGCTGGTAAGCAGTATGACTATTATCGCCCACAACTATTTGTGTTCTACTCGTGCATATAACATCTACGCATAGACCTGGCTCAGATGCCACTGTTGGGGAACGAAGTATTTCAAAAAATTCCTACGATCACACAAGATCTATCTAGGAGATGCATAGCAACGAGCGGGGAGAGTGTGTCCACGTACCCTCGTAGACCGAAAGCGGAAGCGTTAAGTAACGCGGTTGATGTAGTCGAACATCTTCGCGATCCAACCGATCAAGTACTGAACGCACAGCACCTCCATGATCTGCACACGTTCAGCTCGGTGATGTCCCTCGTACTCTTGATCTAGATGAGGTTGAGGGAGAGTTTCTTCAGCACGACGGCATGATGACGGTGATGATGAAGTTACCGACGCAAGGCTTCACCTAAGCACTACAACTATATGACCGAGGTGGAAATCTGTGGAGGGAGGCATTGCACACGGCTAAGACAACTGTCAACTTGTGTGTCTATGGGGTGCCCCCTTCCCCCGTATATAAAGGAGTGGAGGAGGGGAGGGCCGTCCGTCTCTATGGCGCGCCCCAAGGGGGATTTCTACTCCTAGTCGGAGTAGGTTCCCCCCCTTCCCTAGTTGGAGTAGGAGAAGAAGGAAGAGGGAGAAGGAGAGAAGGAAAGCCCCCCCCCCCCCAATTCAGATTTGGATTGGGGGCGCACGCCTCCCACTTGGCCGCCTCCTCTTCTCTCCCACCATGGCCCATTAATGCCCATTAACTCCCCGGGGGGTTCCGGTAACTTCCAGGTACTCCGGAAAATGCCCGAACTCATATGAAACCTTTCCGGTGTCCAAACAAAGCCTTCCAATATATCAATCTTTATGTATCGGCCATTTCAAGACTCCTCGTCATGTCCGTGATCACATACGGGACTCCGAACTACCTTCGGTACATCAAAACACATAAACTCATAATACCGATCGTCATCGAACGTTAAGCGTGCGGACCCTACGGGTTCGAGAACTATATATACATGACCGAGACTCATCTCCGGTTAATAACCAATAGCGGAACCTGGATGCTCATATTGGTTCCTACATATTCTATGAAGATCTTTATCGGTCAAACTGCACAACGACATACGTTGTTTCCTTTGTCATCGGTATGTTACTTGCCCGAGATTCGATTGTCGGTATCATCATACCTAGTTCAATCTCGTTACCGGCAAGTCTCTTTACTTGTTCCGTACTACATCATCCCGCAACTAACTCATTAGTCACATTGCTTGCAAGGCTTATAGTGATGTGCATTACCGAGAGGGCCCAGAGATACCTCTCCGACAATTGGAGTGACAAATCCTAATCTCGATCTATGCCAACTCAACAAACACCATCGCACTCATGTGGCAAAACTCGTATAAAGGTTTTTGGATGCACAAGTAGAGGTCATACTTGGTGCAAAATGAAGGCTAGCAAAAGATTGGGAAGCGACCAACCAAGAAACGAATAATCTCATAAGCAAGCATTAAGCATAACTAACACCGAATAATGCACCATAAGTTGGATATAATTTTCATTGCATGATTATTGACTTCCGTTCATGCATAGGGAATCACAAACCTTAACACCAATATTCCTACTAGAGCACATTTTCTCACCAACATAACTCACATATCACATCATCATATCTCAAAACTATCACTAAGAATCAAGTTTATTTTGTCCAATGATCTTCATGACATTTTTTCTTTATCCTTCTTGGATATCTATCACTCTGGGACTAATTTTCATGTGTTGCTTTTCATAAGCTCAAACAAATATAAGTGAAGATCATGAGCATAAGAAATTTTCTTTCTCTCAAAATAATTTAAGTGAAGCAAGAGAGAATTTCTTTAAAAATTTACTAACTCTCAAATAAATCTAAGTGAAGCAAGAGAGCATTTCTTCAAAAATACTAAGCACACCGTGCTCAAAAAGATATAAGTGAGGCACTACAGCAAGTCCTAGCTCATAAAAGATTTAAGTGAAGCATAGAGAGCAATTCTAACAAGTCATGATATAATTTTGGCTCTCTCAAATAAGTGTGTCCAGCAAGGATTGATGACTTAAAACACAAAATAAAACAAGAAAAGACTCATATCATACAAGACACTCCAAGCAAAACACATATCATGTGACGAATAAAAATATAGCCTCGAGTAAAATACCGACGGTCGTTAGAAGAAAGAGGGGATGCCACTCGGGGGCATCCCCAAGCTTAGTTGGTTGCTCATTCTTGGATAATAGCTTGGGATGCTGGGGCATCCCCAAGCTTAGGCTCTTCTATCCTTCTTTCATCCATCGTAAGATAACCCAAAACTTGAAAAGTTCAATCACACAAAACTCAACAAAACCTTCGTGAGATCCGTTAGTGTAAGAAAAATAAAACACTACTATCAGTGTTGTATCAAAACAATTATTATTTTGTTTTTGTATTATATCTACTGTATTCCAACTTTTCTATGGCAAAAACTCATCAAAGAAAACCATAGAGCCATCAAAATAAGCACACAACACAAAGAAAACAGAATCTGTCAAAACAGAACAGTCTGTAGAAATCTGATTTGTTCGAATACTTCTGGAACTCCAAAAATTCTGAAAAACTAGGACAACCTGGATAATTTATATATTGATCTTCTGCAAAAATAATTGGCATTTGATCACGTTCTGGTGATTTTTAACAATTATTTTCATGAGCACAAAGTTTCTGTCTTTTTTAGCAAGATCAAACAACTATCACCCAAGAAGATCCTATTTGTTCTACTTGGCACAAACACTAACTAAAACATAAAAGAACACATTTATAACAGTAGAATAATTGTGCAAACACTCAAGAACAGAAAGCAAAAAACAAAATAAAATTTATTCATTGGGTTGCCTCCCAACAAGCGTTATAGTTTTATGCCCTTAGCTAGGCATAAGATTTCAATGATGCTCTCATGAAAGACGAGAATTAAAGCATAAAGAGAGCATCATAAAACTTGTGACAAACACATTTAAGTCTAACATACTTCCTATGCATAGGAATTTTATAGGAAAACAAAGTATCAAGAGAAGTAAAAACTAGCATATGCAAGGAAGAAGAAAGAAACAATAGCAATCTCAACATAACGAGAGGTAATTCAGTAACATGAAAATTTCTACAACCATATTTTCCTCTCTCATAATAATTACAAGTAGGATCATGATCAAATTCCATGATATAGCTACCACATAACATATTCTCTACATGATCCACATGCATGCAAAGTTGACACTCTTCCAAAATAGTGGGATCATCAAATAAAGTCATGACCTCTCCAAGCCCACTTTTACCAAAAATTTCATAAGACTGATCACTCTCCAAATGTGTGGGATTATTTATACCTAGAGTTGACACTCTTCCTAACCCACTTCCAATATGATTGCAAACATATTCATCATGAGGCTTAAATAGATTTTCAAGATCATAAGAATTACTATCACCCCAATCATGATCATTGTAACAAGTGGTAGAGATAGCAAAATTAGCATCCCCAAGCTTGGGGTTTTGCATATTATAGCACAATTGACATTAATATAATTTATAGTAAAATCATTGCAATCATGCTTTTCATTCAAGGGGCTATCATGAATCACTTCATAAATTTCTTCATCACATTTTTCAGATTCACGAATCTCAAGCAAAACTTCCTAAAGATAATCTAGTGAACTAGATTCACTAGCAATTGGTATTATTGCAATATGTAAGAGCACATATTCCTCTCTCATAGTAATTTTCAGTAGCATCATGAATGAATTCAACAATATAACTGAAGGAAATATGCCCTAGAGGCAATAATAAAGTTATTATTTATTTCCTTATATCATGATAAATGTTTATTATTCATGCTAGAATTGTATTAACCGGAAACATAATACTTGTGTGAATACATAGACAAACAGATAGTCACTAGTATGCCTCTACTAGACTAGCTCATTAATCGAAGATGGTTATGTTTCCTAACCATAGACATGTGTTGTCATTTGATTAATGGGATCACATCATTAGGAGAATGATGTGATTGACATGACCCATTCCGTTAGCTTAGCACTTGATTGTTTAGTATATTGCTATTGCTTTCTTCATGACCTATACATGTTCCTGTAACTATGAGATTATGCAACTCCAGTTTACGGAGGAACACTTTGGTACTACCAAAGCGTCACAACGTAATCGGGTGATTATAAAGGAGTACTAAAGGTGTCTCCAAAGGTACATGTTGGGTTGGCGTATTTGAGATTAGGTTTTGTCACTCCGATTGTCGGAGAGGTATCTCTGGGCCTTCTCGGTAATACACATCACATAAGCCTTGCAAGCATTGCAACTAATAAGTTAGTTGCGAGATGATGTATTACGGAACGAGTAAAGAGACTTGCCGTAACGATATTGAACTAGGTATTGGATACCGACGATCGAATCTCGGGCAAGTAACATACCGATGACAAAGGAACAACGTATGTTGTTATGCGGTTTGACCGATAAAGATCTTCGAGAATATGTAGGAACCAATATGGGCATCCAGGTTCCGCTATTGGTTATTGACCGAGAATAGTTCTAGGTCATGTCTACATAGTTCTCGAACCCGTAGGGTCCGCACGCTTAAGGTTTCGATGATGCTTATATTATGAGTTTATGAGTTTTGATGTACCGAAGGAGTTCGGAGTCCCGGATGAGATCGGGGACATGACGAGGAGTCTCGAAATGGTCGAGACGTAAAGATCGATATATTGGACGACTATATTCGGAGTTCGGAAAGGTTCGAATGATTCGAGTATTTTCGAGTACCGGAGAGTTACGGGAATTCGCCGGGAGAAGTATTGGGCCTTATTGGGCCCTGGGAAAGAGAGAGGGCTGCCTAGGGCAGGCCGCGCGCCCCATGGCCTAGTCCGAATTGGACTAGGGGAGGCCGCACCCTTCCTTCCTCCTTCTCTCTTCCCTTACTTGTCTCCTACTCCCAATACATGGAAGGACTCCTAGTTGGACTAGGAAAGGGGAATCCTACTCCGGTGGGAGTAGGACTCCCCATGGCGCGCCCTACTAGGGCGGCCTCCTCCTCCCTCCCTCCTTTATATACGGGGCAGGGGGCACCCCTGAACACACAAGTTGATCTACGGATCGTTCCTTAGCCGTGTGCGGTGCCCCCTCCACCATATTCCACTTCGGTCATATCGTCGCGGAGCTTAAGCGAAGCCCTGCGCCGGTGAAGTCATATCTTGGCGGAGCTTAGGCGAAGCCCCGCGTCGGTGGAGCATCATCATCGCCACCACGCCGTCGTCTTGTGGAACTCATCCCCGACGCTTTGCTGGATCGGAGCCGGGGATCGCCATCGAGCTGAGCGTGTGCAGAACTCGGAGGTGCCGACGTTCGGTGCTTGGATCGGTCGGATCGTGAAGACGTCGACTACATCAACGCGTTGTTATAACGCTTCGCTTTCGGTCTACGAGGGTACGTGGACAGACACTCTCCCCTCTCGTTGCTATGCCATCACCATGGTCTTGCGTGTGCGTAGGAAAATTTCTGAAATTACTACGTTCCCCAACAGTGGTATCAGAGCCTGGTTTTATGCGTTGATGTCATATGCACTAGTAGAACACAAGTGAGTTGTGGGCGATATAAGTCATACTGCTTACCAGCATGTCATACTTTTTTTCGGCGGTATTGTGAGATGAAGCGGCCCGGACCGACATTACGCAGACGCTTACGCGAGACTGGTTTCACCGCTTGAGCACTCGTTGCTTAAAGGTGACGGCGGTGTCTGTCTCTCTCACTTTAGTTGAACCGAGTGTGGCTACGCCCGTCCTTGCGAAGGTTAAAACAGCACCAACTTGACAAACTATCGTTGTGGTTTTGATGCGAGGTAAGAACGGTTCTTGCTTAGCCCGTAGCAGCCACGTAAAACTTGCAACAACAAACTAGAGGACGCCTAACTTGTTTTTGCAGGGCATGTTGTGATGTGATGTGGTCAAGACGTGATGCTATATTTTATTGTATGAGAAGATCATGTTTTGTAACCGAAGTTATCGGCAATCTGGCAGGAGCCATATGGTTGTCACTTTATTGTATGAAATGCAACGCCATGTAATTGCTTTACTTTATCACTAAGCGATAGCGATAGTCGAGAAGCAATAGTTGGCGAGACGACAACGATGCTACGATGGAGATCAAGGTGTCGCTACCGGTGACGATGGTGATCATGACGGTGCTTGGAGATGGAGATCACAAGCACAAGATGATGATGACCATATCATATCACTTATATTGATTGCATGTGATGTTTATCCTTTATGCATCTTATCTTGCTTTGATTGACGGTAGCATTATAAGATGATCTCTCACTAAAATTATCAAGAAGTGTTCTCCCGAGTATGCACCGCTATAAAGTTCTTCGTCTTTGAGACACCACGTGATGATCGGGTGTGATAGGCTCTACGTTCAAATACAACGGGTGCAAAACAGTTGCACACGCAGAATACTCGAGTTAAACTTGACGAGCCTAGCATATAACAGATATGGCCTCGGAACACGGAGACCGAAAGGTCGGCGTGAATCATATAGTAGATATGATCAACATAGTGATGTTCACCATTGAAACTACTCCATCTCACGTGATGATCGGACATGGTTTAGTTGATTTGGATCACGTAATCACTTAGATGACTAGAGATGTCTATCTAAGTGGGAGTTCTTAAGTAATATGATTAATTGAACTTTAATTTATCATGAACTTAGTCCCGTAGTATTTTGCAGATTATGTTGTAGATCAATAGCTCGCGTTGTTGCTTCCCTATGTTTTTATATGTGTTCCTAGAGAAAATTGTATTGAAAAATGTTAGTAGCAATGATGCGGATTGGATCCGTGATCCGAGGTTTATCCTCATTGCTGCACGTAAGAATTATGTCCTTAATGCACCGCTAGGTGACGGACCTATTGCAGGAGCGGATGCATACGTTATGAACGCGTTTGGCTAGCTCAATATGATGACTACTTGATAGTTTAGTGCACCATGCTTAACGGCTTAGAATCGGGACTTCAAAGACGTTTTGAACGTCATGGACCATATGAGATGTTCCAGGAATTGAAGTTAATATTTCAAGCAAATACCGAGTTGAGAGATATGAAGTCTCCAACAAGTTCTATAGCTAAAAGATGGAGGAGAATCGCTCAACTAGTGAGCATGTGCTCAGATTGTCCAGGTACTTTAATCGCTTGAATCAAGTGGGAGTTAATCTTCCAGATAAGATAGTGATTGATGAATTCTCTAGTCACCATCACTAAGTTACTAGAACTTCGTGATGAACTATAGTATGCAAGGGATGACGAAAACGATTCCGAGCTCTTCGTGATGTTGAAATCGACGAAGGTAGAAATCAAGAAAGAGCATCAAGTGTTGATGATTGACAAGACCACTAGTTTCAAGAGAAGGGCAAAGGAAAGAAAGGAACTTCAAGTAGAAAGACAAGTAAGTTGTCACTCCTGCGAAGAAGCCCAAAGCTGGACCAAAGCCTGAAACCGAAAAGCGATAATCGCAAAGGAAATGGTCCCGAAGCGGAAATGCCCTGAATATTTGGTGGATAATAAGGATGGCAAAGTGAACAAAAGTATATTTGATATACAGGTTATTGATGTGTGCCTTACTAGTGTTTATAGTAGCCCCTGAGTATTTGATACTCGTTCGGTTGCTAAGATTAGTAACTCGAAACAGGAGTTACAGAATAAACAGAGACTAGTTAAAGGGGAAGTGACGATGAGTATTGGAAGTAGTTTCAAGATTGATATGATCATCATCGCACATTCCCTATACTCTCGGGATTAGTGTTGAACCTAAGTAAATGTTATTTGGCGTTTGCGTTGAGCATAAATATGATTTGATCATGTTTATTGCAATACGGTTATTCATGTAAGTTAGAGAATAATTATTGTTCTGTTTACATGAATAAAACCTTCTATGGTCATACACCCAATGAAAATGGTTTGTTGGATCTCGATCGTGTGATACACATATTCATAATATTGAAACCAAAAGATGTAAAGTTAATAATGATAGTGCAATTTATTTGTGGCACTGCCGTTTGGGGTCATATCGTGTAAAGCGCATGAAGAAACTCCATAAAGATGGATTTTCAAATCACTTGGTTATGAATCATTTGATGCTTGCGAACCGTGCCGTTTGGGCAAGATGACTAAAACTCCTTCTCGGAACAATGGAACAAGCTCTTGACTTATTGGAAATAATACATACCGATGTATGCGATCCAATGAGTGTTGATGCTCGTGGCAAGTATCGTTATTTTCTAACCTTCACATGATGATTTGAGCAGATATGGGTATATCTACTTGATGAAACATAAGTCTGAAATAGTTGAAAGGTTCAAAGAATTTCAGAGTGAAGTGGAAAATCATCGTAACAAGAAAATAAATTTTCTGCGATCTGATCGCGAAGACGAATAATTGAGTTACTGAGTTTGGTCTTCAATTAAAATAATGTGGAATAGTTTCACAGCTCACGCCAACTGGAACACCACAATGTTATGGTGTGTCCGAACGTCAGAAACAAGACTTTATTGGATATGATGCGATCTATGATGTCTCTTATCGGTTTACCACTATCATTTTGGGGTTATGCATTAGAGACAGCTGCATTCACGTTTAAAAGGGCACCATCTAAATACGTTGAGACGACACCGTATGAACTATGGTTTAGCGAGAAACCTAAGCTGTCGTTTCTTATAGTTTGGAATTGTGATGCTTATGTGAAAAGTTTTCACCGATAAGCTCGAACCCAAATCGGAAAAGTGCGTCTTCATAGAATACCCAAAGGTAACTATTGGGTACACCTTCTATCACAGATCCGAAGGCAAGTTTTTCGTTGTTAAGATGGATCCTTTCTAGAGAAGAAGTTTCTCTCGAAAGAAGTGAGTGGGAGGAAAGTAGAACTTGATGAGGTAATTGTACCTTCTCCCTTATTGGAAAGTAGTTCATCACGTAAATCAGTTCCAAGTGATTCCTACACCAATTAGTGAGGAAGTTAATGATGATGATCATGAAACTTCAGATCAAGTTGCTACCAAACCTCGTAGGTCTTCCAGAGTAAGATCCGCACTGAGTGGTACGGTAATCATGTTCTAGAAGTCATGTTACTAGACCATGATGAACCTACGAACTATGAGGAAGCGATGATGAGCCCAGATTCATGAAATGGCTTGAGGCCATGAAATCTGAGATAGGATCCATGTATGAGAACAAAGTATGGACTTTGATTGACTTGCTCTATGATCAGCAAGCCATGTTAAATAAATGGATCTTCAAGAGGAAGATGGACACTGATAGTAATGTTACTATCTACAAAGCTAGACTTGTCGAAAAAGGTTTTAGACAAAGTTCAAGATGTTGAATACAATGAGATTTTCTCACTTGTATCGATGCTTAAAAGTCTGTCCGAATCATGTTAGCAATTGCCACATTTTATGAAATCGGCAAATGGATGTCAAAACTGCATTCCTTAATGGTTTTCTTAAAGAAGAGTTGTATATGATGCAACCGAAGATTTTGTCAATCCTAAAGGTGCTAACAAAATGTGCAAGCTCCAATGATCCATCAATGGACTGGTGCAAGCATCTCGGAGTTGGAATATACGCTTTGATGTGTTGATCAAAGCATATGATTTTATATGAGACTTTTGAAAGGCTGTATTTACAAGAAAGTGAGTGGGAGCACTACAGCCTTTACGATAAGTATATGTGAATGACATATTGTTGATCGGAAATAATGTAGAATTATTACGCAAAGCATAAAGGAGTGTTTGAAAGGAGTTTTTCAAAGAAAGACCTCGGTGAAGCTGCTTACATATTGAGCATCAAGATCTATAGAAATAGATCAAGACGCTTGATAAGTTTTTCAATGAATACATACCTTGACAAGATTTTGAAGTAGTTCAAAATGGAGCATCAAAGAAAGAGTTCTTGCACGTGTTACAAGGTGTGAGATTGAGTAAGACTCAAAACCCGACCACGACAGAAAATAGAAAGAGAATGAAAGTCATTCCCTATGCCTCACCATAGGTTCTATAAAGTATGCTATGCTATGTACCGGACCTATTGTATACCTTGCGCTGAATTTGGCAAGGAGTACAATAGTGATCTAGGAGTAGATCATGGACATTGGTCAAGAACATCCTTAGTGAGGACTAAGGAAATATTTCTCGATTATGGAAGTGGAAAAAAAGGTTCGTCGTGCGTAAAGGGTTACGCCGATGCAAATTTTAACACTAATCTAGATGACTCAAGTCTCAATCTGGATACATATTGAAAGTGGGAGCAATTAGCTAGAGTAGCTCCGTGCAGAGCATTGTAGACATAGAAATTTGCAAAATACTTACGGCTCTGAATGTGACAGACCCGTTGACTAAAATTATTTCACAAGCAAAACATGATCACACCTTAGTACTCTTTGGGTGTTAATCACATAGCGATGTGAACTAGATTACCGACTCTAGTAAACCCTTTGGGTGTTGGTCACATGTCGATGTGAACTATGGGTGTTAACCACATATAGATGTGAACTATTGATGTTAAATCACATGGCGATGTGAACTAGATTATTGACTCTAGTGCAAGTGGGAGACTAAAGGAAATATGCCCTAGAGGCAATAATAAAGTTATTATTTATTTCCTTATATCATGATAAATGTTTATTATTCATGCTAGAATTGTATTAACCGGAAACATAATACATGTGTGAATACATAGACAAACAGATAGTCACTAGTATGCCTCTACTAGACTAGCTCATTAATCGAAGATGGTTATGTTTCCTAACCATAGACATGTGTTGTCATTTGATTAATGGGATCACATCATTAGGAGAATGATGTGATTGACATGACCCATTCCGTTAGCTTAGCACTTGATTGTTTAGTATATTGCTATTGCTTTCTTCATGACCTATACATGTTCCTGTAACTATGAGATTATGCAACTCCGTTTACGGAGGAACACTTTGGTACTACCAAACGTCACAACGTAATCGGGTGATTATAAAGGAGTACTACAGGTGTCTCCAAAGGTACATGTTGGGTTGGCGTATTTCGAGATTAGGTTTTGTCACTCCGATTGTCGGAGAGGTATCTCTGGGCCTTCTCGGTAATACACATCACATAAGCCTTGCAAGCATTGCAACTAATAAGTTAGTTGCGAGATGATGTATTACGGAACGAGTAAAGAGACTTGCCGGTAACGAGATTGAACTAGGTATTGATACCGACGATCGAATCTCGGGCAAGTAACATACCGATGACAAAGGAACAACGTATGTTGTTATGCGGTTTGACCGATAAAGATCTTCGTAGAATATGTAGGAACCAATATGGGCATCCAGGTTCCGCTATTGGTTATTGACCGAGAATAGTTCTAGGTCATGTCTACATAGTTCTCGAACCCGTAGGGTCCGCACGCTTAAGGTTTCGATGACAATTATATTATGAGTTTATGAGTTTTGATGTACCAAGGAGTTTGAGTCCCGGATGAGATCGGGGACATGACTAGGAGTCTCGAAATGGTCGAGACGTAAAGATCGATATATTTGACGACTATATTCGAGTTCGGAAAGGTTCGAATGATTGAGTATTTTCGGAGTATCGGAGAGTTACGGAATTCGCCGGGAGAAGTATTGGGCCTTATTGGGCCTGGGAAAGAGAGAGGGCTGCCTAGGGCAGGCCGCGCTTCCCATGGCCTAGTCCGAATTGGACTAGGGAGGCCGCACCCTTCCTTCCTCCTTCTCTCTTCCCTTACTTGTCTCCTACTCCCAATACATGGAAGGACTCCTAGTTGGACTAGGAAAGGGGAATCCTACTCCGGTGGGAGTAGGACTCCCCATGGCGCGCCCTACTAGGGCCGGCCTCCTCCTCCCTCCCTCCTTTATATCTGGGGCAGGGGGCACCCCGAAGACACAAGTTGATCTACGGATCGTTCCTTAGCCGTGTGCGGTGCCCCCTCCACCATATTCCACTTCGGTCATATCGTCATGAGCTTAGGCGAAGCCCTGCACCGGTGAAGTCATATCGTCATGAGCTTAGGCGAAGCCCCGCGTCGGTGGAGCATCATCATCGTCCACCACGTCGTCTTGACGGAACTCATCCCCGACGCTTTGCTGGATCGAGCCGGGGATCGCCATCGAGCTGAACGTGTGCGAACTCGGAGGTGCCGTCGCTCGGTGCTTGGATCGGTCGGATCGTGAAGACGACGACTACATCAACAGCGTTGTTATAACGCTTTCGCTTTCGGTCTACGAGGGTACGTGGACAGACACTCTCCCCTCTCGTTGCTATGCCATCACCATGGTCTTGCGTGTGCGTAGGAAAATTTCTGAAATTACTACGTTCCCCAACAATAACTATCACACAAAGCATTATTCTCATGATGCACAAGCATATAAATTTTACTACTCACTACATAAACAAAATTCTTCTCATTCATAGTAGTGGGAGCAAACTCAACAAAATAAGTATCATGTGAGGTATAATCCAATTGAAAATTAAAATCATGATGACAAGTTTCATGGTTATCATTATTCTTTATAGCATGCATGTCATCACAATAATCATCATAGATAGCAACCTCGTTCTCATAATCAATTGGAACCTCTTCCGAAATAGTGGGTTCATCACTAAATAAAGTCATGACCTCTCCAAATCCACTTTCATAATTATCACAATAAGATTCAACACCCTCCAAAATAGTGGGATTGTCACTTCCTAAAGTTGACACTCTTCCAAACCCACTTTCATCAATATAATCATCATAAATAGGAGGCATGATTTCATCATAATAAATTTGCTCATCAAAACTTGGGGGACAAAAAATATCATCTTCATCAAACATAGCATCCCCAAACTTGTGGCTTTGCATATCATTAGCATCATGGATATTCAAACAATTCATTCTAACAACATTGCAATCATGCTCATCATTCAAATATTTAGTGCCAAACATTTTATATACTTCTTCTTCTAACACTTGAGCACAATTTTCCTTTCCATCATTTTCACGAAGGACATTAAAGAGATGAAGCATATGAGGCAACCTCTATTCCATTTTTTGTAGTTTTCTTCTATAAACTAAACTAGTGATAAAACAAGAAACTAAAAGATTCGATAGCAAGATCTAAAGACATACCTTCAAGCACTAACCTCCCCGGCAACGACGCCAGAAAAGAGCTTAGTTGACGGGGTGTTAGTGCCGCTTACCTAGCCTCCCTAGCAACGACGCCAAAAAAGAGCTTGATGTCTACTACGCAACCTTCTTCTTGTAGACATTGTTGGGCCTCCAAGTGCAGAGTTTTGTAGGACAGTAGCAAATTTCCCTCAAGTGGATGACCTAAGGTTTATCAATCCGTGGGAGGAGTAGGATGAAGATGGTATCTCTCAAACAACCCTACAACCAAATAACAAAGAGTCTCTTCTGTCCCCAACAGACCCAATACAATGGTAAATTGTATAGGTGCACTAGTTCGGCGAAGAGATGTGATTGCTCTCTGACTATAGCGCCAGAAAAGCTCATGTCTGCTAGGAATACGTCGGTATTTCCCCAAAGACGAAGGGATGATGCAACACATCAACGATAGGTATTTCCCTCAGTGAAAAAACCAAGGTTATCGAACCAGTAGGAGAACCAAGCAACACAACGTAAACAACACCTGCACACAAATAACAACACCTCCCAACCCGACGTGTTAAAGGGGTTGTCAATCCCTTTCGGGTAACGATGCCAGAAATTGTAAAAGATTGAAATAATAGATCGCAAATAAAATAAAGTGCAGCAAAGTATTTTTGTATTTTTGGTTTAATAGATCTGAATAAAAATGCAATGGAAAAGTAGATCGCAAGCAAATATATGAGGAAGAAGACACGGGGGCCGTAGGTTTCACTAGTGGCTTCTCTCGAGAAAGATAGCAAATAGTGGGTAAACAAATTACTGTTGGGCAATTAATATAACCTCAAATAATTATGACGATATCTAGGCAATGATCATTACATAGGCATCCCGTCCAAGATTAGTAGACCGACTCCTGCCTGCATCTACTACTATTACTCCACACGTCGACCGCTATCCAGCATTGCATCTAGTGTATTAAGTTCATGGAAAAACAGAGTAATGCAATAAGAACGATGACATGATGTAGGCAAGATCCGTTTATCTATTGCGTAGATATAGATCCCATCTTTTTATCCTTAGTAGCAACGATACATACGTGTTGGTTCCCTTTCTGTCACTGGGATCAAGCACCGTAAGACCAAACCCACTACCGGGCACCTCTTTCCATTGCAAGATAAATAGATCGAGCTGGCCAAACAAAACTCAAATATCGGAGAAGAAATACGAGGCTATAAGAGATCATAAATATAAGAGATCAAAGAAAATCAAATAACTTTCATGGATATAAAAAGATATGACTAATCATAAACTCAAAGTTCATCAGATCCCAACAAACACATCGCAAAAAGAGTTACATCATATGGATCTCCAAGAGACCATTTTATTGAGAATTCAGTGAGAGAGAGAAAGCCATCTAGCTACAAACTACAGACCCGAAGGTCTACAAAGAACTAATCACGCATCATCAAAGAGGGACCAATGGAGGTGGTGAACCCCATCCGAGATGGTGTCTAGATTGGATCTGGTGGTTCTGGACTCTGCGGCGGCTGGATGAATATTTCGTTGACTCCCCTAGGGTTCTGGTATTTTTGGGGTATTTATAGAGAAAGAGGCGGTCCGGGGGGCACCCGAGGTAGGCACAACCCACCAGGGAGCGCTTGGGCCTCATGGCGCGCCCTGGTGGGTTGTCCCCTCCTCGGGACTCCCCCGAGGTGCAACTAGGGCCCAACATATTCCATCTGGACCATAAAAAATCATCGTGGAGTTTCGTGGCATTTGGACTCCGTCTGATATTGATTTTCTATGATGTAAAAAACATGGAAAAAATAGCAGCTGGCACTTGGCACTATGTCAATAGTTTAGTAGCAAAAAATGATATAAAATGACTATATAATGATTATAAAACATCCAATATTGATAATATAACAACATGGAACAATCAAAAATTATAGATACGTTGGAGACGTATCAAGATGGTGATACAAGTGCAATATGGATGGTGGATATAGGTTTTTGTAATCTGAAAATATAAAAACAGCAAGGTAACTAGTAGTATAAGTGAGCAAAAACGGTATTGCAATGCTTGGAAACAAGGCCTAGGGCTCATACTTTCACTAGTGCAAGTTCTCTCGACAATGATAACATGATTAGATCATATAACAATCCCTCAACGTGCAACAAAGAGCCACTCCAAAGTCAGTAATAGTGGAGAACAAACGAAGAGATTATTGTAGCGTACGAAACCACCTCAAAGTTATTCTTTGTGATCGATTTATTGGGCTATTCCTATAAGTGTCACAAACAGCCCTAGAGTTCGTACTAAAATAACACCTTAAGACACACATCAACCAAAACCCTAATGTCACCTAGATAATCCAATGTCACCACAAGTATCCGCTGGTTTGATTATACGATATGCATCACACAATCTCATATTCATCTATTCAAACCAACACAAAGAACTACAAAGAGTGCCCCAAAGTTTCTACAGGAGAGTCAAGACGAAAACATGTGCCAACCCCTATGCATAAGTTCACAAGGTCACAGAACCCGCGAATTGATCACCAAAACATACATGAAGTAGATCATGTGAATATCCCAATGTCACCACAGATAAGCACATGCAAGACATACATCAAGTGTTCTCAAATCCTTAAAGACTCAATCTGATAAGATAAATTCAAAGGGAAAACTCAATCCATTACAAGAAGGTAGAGGGGGAAAAACATCATAAGATCCAACTATAATAGCAAAGCTCGTGGTATATCAAGATCGTGCCATACCAAGAACACGAGAGAGAGAGAGAGAGAGAGAGAGAGAGAGAGAGAAGAGAGAGATCAAACACATAGCTACTGTTACATACCCTCAGCCCCGAGGGTGAACTACTCCCTCCTCGTCATGGAGACCGGTGTGATGATGAAGATGGCCACCGGTTGTCGGTGTACTAGAATAGGGGTACCCTAGTACCCTCAACTCGCACGGACAAGGGCAGCGCCCATGGCCGGGCCGGCCTGTTGGCCGCTAAGATCCTCAAAGCAGCTCCCTTGGAGCCATTCAAGAACAAAGTAGTCAAGACCCGGCAAGAGAAGCTTGCGGAAGGCCACCAGGCTAAAGGAACGAGGCCCCGGCGAGAGGAGCTTGCCGGAAGGCTTGGCGGGCGCTGAACCCCAAGCGCGACAAGGTTCCCGCCAGGCAGTGGCGCTTGCGGGCGGGCGACCTCTCTTCATCTCCGCCCAGCTCACCCGCCAACGTGTCACCATGGGGCTCTCCCTGGCACGCTGCGGTCGACGGGCTGTGCAGCCAGCGGGAGTAGCGACAGATGGCGCCGACAAGCCACCATCGTGGCGGACGGAGGCGCACTTAACGGTCCCTGTTAATTGTTCGGGCGATCGAGACGGGCATTGATGACTCTTGTCCCTTGCCGCCGAGTTAGGTATAGGTTATGTACTTTGCATAAAGCGTGTACCAACCTAGGTTTTTACCATTGTGACCTTGCCTACTTGCCACATGTGGTAACCCCTTGTGCCTATAAAAGGAGGCCCGAGGGCAACGTAGAAGGGGTTCGATTCGGCTGGGTTTCTAGTCCAGCTCCAGCTTAGTTCATCACACTCAAGTTAGGTCTTGTAGTCAGCATTGCTCCCTAGCAAGAACACAAGATAATCCACAAAGCAGCAGTAGGAGTATTATCTCTCCGGAGAGCTCCGAAGCTGGGTAAATCCCCCTCGTGTGCATCGCCTCGACCCGCTCTTTGTGCAATCTCCGCCCCCCTCCGAACCACAAGGTATCCAGGTCCCGTAGGTGCTCGTGGGGCACGATCAGCTCACCCCCGACATCTTTGGCGCGCCAGGTAGGGGCGCCGAGGCTGTGTGAATCCGGTCCGGCGGTCGCACTAGCAACTCCATCGACGTCTTCGTCGACATGGCGCCGAAGAAGAAGCCTTCGGCAGCAGCTGAGCCGTCCGCGTCGAACCCACCACCACCGGAGCCGTCGGGTGGTGGGGGAAACGCTGGCGGAGGGACCGGCGTCGTCGAAAGAGCCCACGATGCCGCCAGGTCCAAAGACAACGCAGCGCGGGCGTCGGCGTCCGAATCTGCACCGCGTCCGTCACAGGAGGCGCGGGACAGACAGCGTCATGATACCCGCGGCACCATACGATCTTTGGACCAAGGCCAAGCTGGAGGATCCCGAGGCCCTCGAGACCCGCATGCACCTCAGCATGCCGGTACGAGTGGGGTACGGTCGCTGGGGCGGGATGCTGCTCCTCCTAACTTGGTTAGGAGTCCGAGCACATCCCGTTCTTCGCCAGATGCCGCTGCCGCCAACCACACCAGCGGAAGCCTTGGCGAGAGCTCAGTTACTACTAGATTACCCTCCAACGGCCGATAAGGTCGATGAGTGGAGGGCCACAATTCAGAGTCTCATCGGCTTCGCCAACGGCGACGTCCCGCGGCAACCGAGCGCTTCGCAACCGCGGCGAGGCGACAAGGCGCGAGCCGATGGCGACGAGACTTGCGGGGTGCACCACCATACATTCCCTTCCCGAAGGCCAAGATCGCCGACTCGCCGGATCCACCTCGACGGTGACTCCACAAGATCGCCGGATCCGCGGGCTCGCCGCGACCAGCGCCAAGTTCTTCGAGAACGGCAAGAAGAGGACGCCAACTCAGACGAAGCGCCAAGAGAAGCGCCGTCAATCTGACCAACGCGCCGGGCCCGCTGTCGATATGCATGCGCCAGGGGAACCAGGCGACTTGCCGTACGCGGTGGGTTGCCCTGCGTTCACTCGTGAGCTGCGGCAAGTCTAGTGGCCCGACAAGAAAAATTTCAAGCCAGATGTGCCGGAGAAGTACGACGGCAGGACACACCCATCGGAGTTCCTCAGCATCTACACCATCGCGGTGCAAGCTGCGGGGGGACGAGACGACAAGATCCTCGCCAACTACTTCCCCTTGGTGCTCAAGCCAAACGTCAGATCTTGGCTCATGCACTTGCCGGATGGCTCTATTTCTTCTTGGACAGATTTGTGCCATCAGTTTGTTGGCGCCTTCACAGCGCCATAAGCCTCATGGCCAAGAGAGTGATTCCACCTGCTTGCCCGTATGAGGGGGAGTCTCTGCAAATTTATCCAGAGATTCATCGAGTGCACTATAACATCCTGCACGCCCACCCTGCTGCAGTGATTAGTGCATTCCATCGTAATGTGCGAAATCGCAGGATGAGGGAGGAGATGGCGATGTGCAAAGTGAAAGACGTCACAGCTCTCACGCCCTGGCCGACAAGTGTGCATGCGCTGAAGAAGGAAGAAGGCTCCGGGAGAGAGAGTGGGAGCAAAGACCGACATGAGGGGACCGCCCGGCAAGGAATAACCGGCGGAACAACAGGAGGAAGAAAAACCAAGAAGTGCTAGTTGTCGAGCAGTCCGGAAGGATGATGCCGCCAACCAAGCCAAGGCCGGTGGCTCCGCAAGGAGGTTGCCGCTGACGCCGTCCCGCCAAGCCGTGGCGGCCGCCGACAAGCCTAGCAGCTCCAACAAGCAAGATCAGTAAAATCCACCGCACTAAGGCCACGATCTCCAAAGCTGCAAGAAAGTCGAGCAGCTTGTGGAGCTACGTAAAGCTGAATACGAAGCGAGACAAGGAGAAAGCCCAAGAAGGTGTCGGTGCAACAAGTAAAAGAGACCCGGTCGGGAGGACGCTGCAGCAAGGCCAAGCAGCGGCAAGGAGACAGACCTCCCGTGGCGCGACAAGGAAGAAGATGAAGATGAAGATGACGAGGATTATGAAGATGATGAAGCTGATGAGCAGGAGTTTCAAAGGCAACAGAGGTCCTTTGCGCCGACGGTGGTGCCTCTGCATACCTCACACCGCCAACTCAAGCAATGGATGCGCGAGGTCAATGCAGCAGAACCATCCCTAGAGTCACGCAAACCTCGAAGTGGTCCAAGACGCCCATCATCTTTGACATTGAGGATCACCCGATCGCATCATCTGCGGTCGGGTGTTTGCCGATGTTGGTCTCACCAACCATCCGCAACCTCAAGGTCACAAAGATGCTGGTTGACGGCGGGCCAGCCTGAATTTGATATCTTCGCAAGACTCGAGACTTCAAATCTCGACAATGAGCTCAAAGAAACCGCACCTTCCAAGGAATCAACCCAGAAGGAGCAAGCCCAAGGGAAGATCACGTTGCGGTAACATTCGGCAGTGAGCTCAACTTCAGAATCGAGAGGGTCACGCTCGACGTCGCCGATTTCCCATTGCCCTACAATGGCATACTCGGCCGTCCGGCACTCGCCAAGTTCATGGCCGCCTCACTATGCATACAACCTACTCAAGATGCCCGGCCCGATAAGTGTCATTTCTGTCCATGGCGACAAGAAAGATGCACTTATCTGCGCCGACAAGATTTACCGGGATGCAGCAGCCGCGACAGATAGCAAACCACTTACCGCTGAAGCTCCCGGGGCGAAGAAGAAGACCAATAGGTCCGGCAAGAGCACTGTTGCCCACTCCGGCAAGCGCACCTCTTCGGAGTGCTGCGCTACCGTCGAGGACGCACCATCGAGCTCCACCGGCAAGTGCAACAAGACGATGGCAGCTCCGCCAAAGACCAAGAAAGTGCCCGCCAAGGAGGACGGCGCTGGTGGTACCTTCACCATCAGTGCCATGCTTGATCCTAAATAGGAAGGCGAGCTCGTTGCTTTCCGGGCGAATGTCGATGTGTTTGCATGGCAACCATCCGACATCCCCGTGTTCCTGTGAAAGTAATTGAGCACCACCTAGCTGTCGCCCTCACGCCGCCCGTCAAGCAAAGAGTTAGGAAGCGAGCAAGGAGCGCCAAGAGTTCATAGCGTAAGAAATCAAGAAATTGGAAGCAGCAGGGCTTGTCGAGGAGTCCTCCACCCCACGTGGTTGGCCAATCCGTAGTGGTACGCAAGGCTAATGGGAAATGGAGACTTTGTATTGACTTCACAGATGTTAATAAAGCTTGTCCCAAGGACCCATTTCCCTTGCCGCGATCGACCAGATTGTTGACTCCACGGGTGGGTGCGATCTGCTTTCATTTCTTGATGCATATTCAGGATATCATCGATCTTCATGGCGAAGAGGATGAAGAAAACCACATTCATCACACCATGTGGCACGATCGCTTTATACGGATGCCTTCGGTTTGAAGAATGCTGGTTCAACCTTTGCAAGGGCAGTCCATGATGCTTTTGGACCACAGATACACGTAAATGTAGAAGCCTACATGGATGACATAGTGGTCAAGAGCAAGGACAGAGCGACTACGATTCAGGATTTGATGAGACGTTTGCAAACCTGCGCAAGATCAACCTCAAGCTCAACCCCGAGAAGTGCGTGTTTGGAGTCCCTTCCGCAAGCTTCTCGGGTTCTTTGTATCTCAGCGGGAATTGAAGCCAACCCCGACAAGATCAAGGCCATTGAGCGATCAAGCACCAAAGCGCGCTAAGGATGTCGAGGCTTGCCGGTTGCGTGGCTGCTCTCAAGAGGTTCATTTCTAAGTTCTGTTGAGCGGCCCCGCCGCTTTTCAAGATTTTGAAAAGGCAGGTCCAATGAAATGGACTTCCGGCGGAGGCTGCGCTGCAGACTTGAAGAGATACCTATCCTCCACTCCAATACTTGTCGCACCTAAACCGCAAGAGAAGTTGCTGCTTTATATAGCGGCCACCAATCAAGTGGTTAGTGCTGCGTTAGTAGCGGAGAGGAGGCGGATGATGAGCCGCAACCGAGGCAGGTGTGTCCAGCGACAAGCGGGGCTTCGCCGTCAAGCTCCGTCCCGATAACGACGGATCAGCGCAGGGTTGCGACAAGATACGGAAGAAGATGGTGCAGCGCCCGGTGTACTTTTGTCGGTTCCCTTCGCAGGGGCTAGATCGAGATACTCGTGTGCGAAGCTGCTTTTTGGCCTGCTCATGGCCTCGAGAAAGCTGCGCCATTACTTCCAAGCACATGAGATAACAGTTGTCACTCGCTTCCGCTAAAGAGGATTTTGCAAAATCCGAAGCAACAAAGCAGGATTGTTGAGTGGGCACCGAACTGCAAGCTTTGGTCTCAAGTTCGAAAGCACTTCAACTATCCGCAGCAGGGCATTGGCAGAATTCATAGCAGAGTGGACGCCAACGCAGGATGAAGAGATTCCAGAGACGTGCATCCCCGTCAAGGAGGCAAATAAAGAATGGCTGATGTACTTTGACGGTGCCTTCTCGCTGCAAAGCGCGCCGGTGCGGCGTGTTGCTTATCGCACCCACCGGGGAACACCTCAAATACATAGTCCAAATGCACTTTCCCAAGGAACAAGCAACAAATAATACTGCAGAGTATGAAGGCTTGCTTGCCGGTCTCAGGATTGCGGTAGAACTTGGGATTAAGAAGCTCATTGTCAGGGGAGACTCACAACTTGTCGTCCGCCAAGTAAATAAAGATTACCAGAGTCCGCTGATGGAAGCATACGCCGATGAAGTGAGGAAGCTGGAAGAGCACGTTGAAGGCCTGCAAATGGAACACGCCCAAGAGCATGTAATGATATAGCTGATGGCCTCTCCAAATGTGCCGCACTTAAGTTGCTCTGTGGAACCAGGGATTTTGTGCTCAAGCTGACTCACCAACCGTGACACCATCAACGAGGCAGAGCAAGAAGAGAAAATTGGTTTCCGCGACTACTTTCCGCAGAGCTCTCGAAGCCGCCGCCAAGAAGGTCCCTAGAACCAATGCAAATATCACCGAGGAGCAGCCTGCTCCGACAAAACCACGCAGTTTGTATCGTTGAAGCAACGCTCCCAACAAGCTTAGCTCCGCAAGCTTGACGGGATCATCGAGCTCCGGCGGACCAGCGGGTCCTTGCCGAGAAGCTGATGGTCCCGCGATGACAGATGAGCCTTTAGTCCTTGTTGTCGAGCCACAGTGCTCCAACATGGGCACAGCAGATCGCCCATTTCCTTCAGACAGAGAACTTCTCAAGAGCAAGAAGAAGCGGAAAAAGTAGCCCGGCAATCAAGTATGTACCAGTTTGTTGATAACATCCTGCATGTATGAGACTCAACGGGTGAAATTGAAGTGTATTTGCCGAAGATGGACAGAAGTTGTTGGCGGAGATACACGGAGGCATATGTGGTCACCACATTGGCGAAGAGCACTTGCCGCAAAGCTTTCCGCAAGGTTTCTTCTCGCCGAAGCCTCCAGATGCAATCGCACAAGTAACCAAGTGTGAAGCGTGCAGGCCCATTCAAGACAGATACACCAGCCAGCTCAAGCTCTCCAGACGATCCCTTTATCCTCGCCCTTCTCGGTCTGGGGCTCGACATCTCGCCCCTTCCCCGAAGCTGTCGGGGCTTTGAGTACTTGTACATCGCAATCGACAAGTTCACAAAGTGGCCGGAAGTGGAACCAGTGAGGAAGGTGACAAGACAGATCCACCGCCAAGTTCTTCAAAGTCAATTGTTTGCCGCTTTGGGATTCCTAATCGGATCATCACCGAAAACGGCACACAGTTCACGAAGTCGCACCTTCATGCAAGACGCCCAAGATCTTGGCGCCAAGATCTGCTTTGCTTCCGCTGCTCATCCGAGAAGCAACGGTCAAGCGAGAGGGCAAACGCTAAAGTGCTGCGAGGACTCAAGACCGTAACTTTCGACAGGCTGCACAAGTGCGGAAGGAACTGGATCGAGGAGCTGCCAGTGGTTCTTGGTCGATCAGACGACGCCAAATCGAGCCATCGCCGCACACCCTTTGCTCTAGTCTCACGGAGCAGAGGCAGTTCTCCCACGGAACTCAGATACGGGTCACCTCGAGTGCTCGCTATGATGAGTGGAGCAAGATCAGCTGCGACAAGATGACGCGCTGCCTCGAGGAAGATCGTCTTCAGAGCTGCTGACGAGCTGCTCGTTACCAAGCAAGCTTTGCGCCGCTACCATAGCCGCAGTTAATGCCGAAGCTTCGAGGAAGGCGACCTTGTTCTTGGCGCGCTCAATCCGCCAAGAATTCCAACAAGTTGACGCCAAGTGGGAAGGCCCTTATCGGGTAAAACGAGTCACTAGGCCCGGCGCTGTCCGCTTTGAGACCAAGACGGCTTTCCGTGAGCAATTCCTGGAACATAGAGCATCTTCGCAAGTTTTACCCATGAGGCGCGGTTGCCGGAACCCGTTCCGGCTACCAACCTTTTGTACAAGTCTTGCCGCTGTTGCATGTAATCCTTTGTACAAAGCCGGGCGCAGACCCCGTGCATCAGTAAAGCCTATGGTTGCGCACATTTTTGTTAATACATGCCTTCATAATTAAATATGCATGTGTTTACTAACATCTTGTGCAGCACCCGCACTCCAAGAAGTTTATAATGAGCCATTAGGCTCCACAACTTTTTTTTTCTTCTTTCTTCTCAAACAAGAAGAAGGTTCATCCACCCACAAGTTAACCGGGGAGAGAAGGAGATAGTGGTGTTGGCCGACAAGCGCCGCCGAGGAACTGTCGCCTTGCCGGAAGACGGACAATGTAAAAGCTAAGTTGCTAAGTTTAAGCGACCAGTTTTAAATTTTCGTTATCTTCCTCGAACGATAGTACTTTGTATGGAAAACCGTGCGCGGAGGAACCAAATCGTGACTGGTCACGCCCTTACTTTGTTTCGAGTCCGCCAACAACTTAAGTGAGCTGCGGCTAGTCCGCGACGAGGTTGTTTGTCGGTAGCGAGCCCAAAGAGGCTGCTGAAGTTCCGCGACTGGCGCCATGCAAGGGTGCTCTGCACCGCAAGTTTTCGAAAGCGAGGGTAAAAACATACAAGGGAAGAAATCGAGTAAAGGAAATAACATTGCATTCGATGGCCTAAGATAGTGTATGTTACGAAGATAGCTTATCGCTGCACTAGTTTAATCGCTCGCAGCAATGAAATAACAAATAAGAAGAGAAAGGTGCGCCGCACCCTTGCCCCGGGCGAGCTAGAGTTGCTGGGGGCTGCGGCAAGCCGAGCCGCCGGGGCTGCGGTAAGCCGAGCTGCCGGGGCTGCGGTATCGATAAGCCTTTCGTCTCTTTCTCAAACATCCTCTTTCATTAAAAACATTCTTCTCGGATACAGTCCGTGGAGAGTGAAAAACATGAAAGAGAGGATTACAAGTTCTTAAATGCAGATAAGGCCCGAAGGCTTACAAATTAAAAAGATAAGATGCCCGTAATCCCTTTTCTGTCCCTATCTTCAGGAGGTAGGCTAAGAAGGCGGGAAGGGAGAAAGGAGTGCCTACGCGAGCTACAGGTGCCAGAAGGCACCAAGAGAACATGCCGGGGGCTCTCCGAAGGCTTGAAGGGGAAGGCGGCGCCGAAGCGAGCTCAAGACGGGCATCAAGACGCCAAGACGCTGTCGAGGGCACTACGCCTCAGATTCGACTTGACGGCCTTGTCGCCATCCTCTTCCCTTCCGCAGCCTCCCCACGCCAGCCGCCCAAGGAGACGCACTCGGGAGTTCAAGGAGCCGCGACCGGATGATGGGTCGCCGGTGACGCGCTGGAGCGGCGCCGACAACTAGTTGGGCCCGCTACCTCGCTGCCGATGTCGCTCTCCTCCTCGCCACTCGCCGAGGAGGAATCGCCACCGTCGGAGGAGCTATCCACGCAGCACCTTGCCCGAAAGTGCCAAGATCCTCAAGACCTTGACGGAGAGGAGGTCACCTCCATTAACTTAAAATGGAGGGTAAACCCCGCCAAGAAGTTGTGGATGCGGCTAACGCCTTCCACCCACGATCAAGATACATCACATTAGGGGCTGGGAATGCAACGCGACTCGCTGCATCGCTGATCCCGCAGCCCTCATGTGCAACCTCAACGCCTCGGCGGATCCGACTCCATCGCCATCGCGAACGGAGCTGGAAGCCGGAGACGACGACGAGGCGCCCGGCGCAGCTTGACGAAGAACTCGCAAGGGTCGCCCCCGTATGAATCGGGCGGGGAAAGGAACCGGCGGGGCGGGACGGCACGCCGCCCTGCCCGCCTCTTCCCGAAGCGCCGAGCTCGCCCACGGCCTCGCCGGAGGGGAACCACCGACAGAGGCGGAGACGGCGCCGCCTCGCCCGCCTCTCCCTGGCTCGACCTGCCCACGACCTCGCGCCTCCTCTCTTGCGGCCGGCTCGCCGCCGAAGCGGATTGGGAGGGTGCGCTGTCTAGCTGCGACCCGCCGCCACCGACGGAGAATTCAAGGTTCCCTTTCTCCATAGCGAATGGGAGAAAGGGAGCAGAAGTCAAGAAGGAAGGGATGGGAGAGTGCGGGCTTCGCGCCCCTTCCGCCCTTCTTAAAGGAAGCAAGGTGGGGCTTGGCCGCCTGCCGGGCGAATCAAGGCACAGACGAGCAGGAATCAGACAGACCTGCTGCCTCGCCGCAACGCCCAGCTTCCCACTTCCACCGCCTGTGACCCCGAGTGCATGAGAACCACGCGCAGAGATACAGACTGAAACGACAGATGAGGCGACCACACGCCGCCCACTTCACCCACGATGCCACAATTAACGATGCCGTTACAGAGGAACGCGGTGGGTGCGCGCCGCTCGTGGGAGATGTGGTGGGTCCAAGGCAAGTAACGGCGTAATCAAGACCACGCTACCTGCACTGTTTTGGGCCTGGCCCAACAGAGCTTGGCGCCGTGTGTGGCCCAGCCCGGGGCTCCTGCCGGTGACTAGAATAGGGGTACCCTAGTACCCGAACTCGCACTGACGGAGGGCAGCGCTTCACGGCCGGGCAGGCCTGCTGGCCGCCAAGATCTCAAGCAGCTCCCTTGGAGCCATTCAAGAACAAAGTAGTCAAGACCCCGGCAAGAGAAGCTTGCCGGAAGGCCACCCAGGCTAGGGGAACGAGGCCCCGGCGAGAGGAGCTTGCCGGAAGGCTTAAGGGCGCTGAACCCCAAGCGACAAGGTTCCCGCCATGCAGTGGCGCTTGCCGGGCGGGCGACTCTCTTCATCTCCGCTCCAGCCACCCGCCAATGTGTCACCACGGGCTCTCCCAAGTATGCGTGTCGACGGGCTGTGCAGCCAGCGGGAGTAGCGACAGACGACATCGACAAGCCACCATCGTGGGCGGACGGAGGCGACTTAACGGTCCCTGTTAATCGTTCGGGCGATCGAGACGGGCATTGATGACTCTTGTCCCTTGCCGCCGAGTTAGGTATAGGTTATGTGACACCTGCATAAAGCGTGTACCAACCTAGGTTTTTACCATTGTGACCTTGCCTACTTGCCACATGTGGTAACCCCTTGTGCCTATAAAAGGAGGCCCGAGGGCAACGAGAAGGGGTTCGATTCGCTGGGTTTCTAGTCCAGCTCCAGCTTAGTTCATCACACTCAAGTTAGGTCTTGTAGTCAGATTGCTCCCTAGCAAGAACACAAGATAATCCACAAAGCAGCAGAGGAGTATTATCTCCTGAGAGCTCCAAGCTGGGTAAATCCCCTCGTGCATCGCCGACCCGCTTTTGTGCAATCTCCACCCCTCCGAACCACAAGGGATCGAGGTCCCAGAGGTGCTCGTGGGGCACGATCAGCTCACCCCCGACACCGGTGATGGTTTCCCCCTCCGGTAGGGTGCCGGAACGGGCTCTCGATTGGATTTTCATGGCTACAGAGGCTTGCGGCAACGGAACTCCCGATCTAGGTTTATTTCCGGGCGTTTTGGTATTTATAGGAATTATTGGCGTCGAGAACAAGTCAGGGGGGGGGTCCACGAGGAGCCCACAAGGTCGGAGGGCGCGCCCTAGGGGGGTGGGGGCGCCCTCCACCCTTGTGGAGGCCTCGTGGCTCTTCTGGCCCAACTCTTTTGCTTCAGGGGCTTCTTCTGGTCCATAAAAATCACCGTAAATTTTCAGGTCAATTGGACTCCGTTTGATATTCCTTTTCTGCAAAACTCAAAAAGAAGGAAAAACATAAACTGGCACTGGGCTCTAGGTTAATAGGTTAGTCCCAACAAATAATATAAAATAGCATATAAATGCATATAAAACATCCAAGATGGATAATATAATAGCATGGAACAATAAAAAATTATAGATACGTTGGAGACGTATCAACTATCTCCTTCTTTTTGTCTTCTCCACAACCACTATCTATTCCACCTAGAGTGTTATGTCCATGGCTCATGCTCATGTATTACGTGAAAGTTGAAAAGGTTTGAGAACATCAAAAGTAGGAAACAATTGCTTGGCTTGTCATCGGGGTTGTGCATGCTTTAAATATTTTATGTGATGAATTTGGAGTATAGCTAGACTATATTATTTATTAGGGATAAGTTTTCTTTGGCCATTTTATTTTGAGAAGAAATAATTGCCTTGTTAGTATGTTTGAAGTATTATTGTTTTTATGTCAATATTAAACTTTTGTTTTGAATTATACGGATCTGAACATTCATGCCACAATAAAAGAAATTACATGGATAAATATGTTAGGTAGCATTCCACATCAAAAATTCTGTTTTTATCATTTACCTACTCGAGGACGAGCAGGAATTAAGCTTTGGGTTGCTTGATACGTCTCCAACGTATCTATAATTTTTTTATTGTTCCATGCTATTATATTATCTATTTTGGATGTTTTATAGGCATTAATATGCTATTTTATATTATTTTTGGGACTAACCTATTAACCTAGAGCCAAGTGCCAGTTTCTGTTTTTTTCCTTATTTTAGAGTTTCGCTGAAAAGTCCAAACGGAGTCCAAACAGAATGAAACTTTCGCGATGATTTTTGTTGGACCAAAAGATATCTAGAGGACTTGGTGTGCAAGTCAGGGAAGCCACGAGGTGGCCACAAGGACGGAGGGTGCGCCCAGGGGGTAGGGCGCGCTCCCACCCTTGTGGGCCCCTTGTAACTCCACCAACCTATTTCTTCCGCCTATATATTCTCATATATCCCAAAAACAACAGAGAGAGCCACACAAACACTTTTAAACCGCCGCAACCTTCTGTACCCATGAGGTCCCATCTAGGGGCCTTTTCCAGCGTCCTGCCGGAGGGGGATTCAATCACAAAGGGCTTCTACATCAACACCATTGCCCTTCCGATGAAGCGTGAGTAGTTTACCTCAGACCTATGGGTCCATAGCTAGTAGCTAGATGGTTTCTTCTCTCTCTTTGATTCTCAATACAATGTTCTCCTCGATGTTCTTGGAGATATATTTGATGTAATCCTTTTTTGTGGTGTGTTTGCCGAGATCCGATGAATTGTGGATTTATGATCAGCTTATCTATGAATATTATTTGAATCTTCTCTGAATTCTTATATGCATGATTTGATATCTTTGCAAGTCTCTCTGAACTATCAATTTGGTTTGGCCAAATAGATTGGTTTTTCTTGCAATGGGAGAAGTGCTTAGCTTTGGGTTCAATCTCGTGGTGTCCTTTCCCAGTGATAGTAGGGGCAGCAAGGCATGTATTGTATTATTTCCATCGAGGATAAAAAGATGGGGTTTTCATCATATTGCTTGAGTTTATCCCGCTACATCATGTCATCTTACTTAAAGCGTTAGTATGTTCTTATGAATTTAATACTCTAGACGCAGGCTGGAGTCGGTCGATTTGTGGAGTAATAGTTGACACAGACGTGATGCCTATATTCATGATCATTGCCTTAGATATCGTCATAACTTTGCGTTTTTCTATCAATTGCTCGGCAGTAATTTGTTCACCCACCGTAATGTTTTCTATCTTGGGAGAAGCCTCTAGTGACACCAATGTCCCTCGGGTCTATTTTCCATCATATAAGTTTCCGATCTACAATTTTAGTTTCCAATTTACTTCCTTTGCAATCTTTTACTTTCCGATCTATTAACCAAAAATACCAAACACATTTACTTTACCGTTTATCTATCTCTATCAGATCTCACTTATGCAAGTAACCGTGAAGGGATTGACAACCCCTTTATCGCATTGGGTGCAAATTGTTGATTGTTTGTGCAGGTATTCGGTGACTTGTTCGTTGTCTCCTACTGGATTGTTACCTTGGTTCTCAAAATGAGGGAAATACTTACTCTGCTTTGCTGCATCACCCTTTCCTCTTCAAGGGAAAAACCAACGCAAGCTCAAAGGTACCAATGGGCCAATTCCTAGCCCATTTTGTCTTTCGTCCTGTTAACGGCCCGCGCAACGGTTGGGCCTTTGACTTTGGCTCCATTAGGGGCCCATGTTCCGCAGGGCAAAATTTCAGCCCGGCACGACTTTCGGCCTGTTAAAAGCCTAGTTTGCAAATTGGGCCTCCTCTGGCCCATAACACTTTCGGCCTCTTACTGGCCCGTAAAGTAAAAGGGCCGTGACCAAATTGACATTTATTTCGGCCTGCTAGCAGCCCGCAGGCCATTTCTATTTATACGGCCCTATCGAGCTTTCGGCCTGTTAATGGCTTGCTAAGAGCCGTTGTTACGGTGGGCCACATCATTGATCCACTAAATATTATTTTGACCAGCCCAATTAAGGCCCGCTTTGACTACACATGTTTGTTCGTTTGTATGGCATCCGAGAATGTTTGGGCGTGTTGGCCCCCGTTTCAACGATATAGCATATTCAAAGAATTATCCTACTCTATACTATCACCTCTAAAAAGCATACACTATACAATAAAATGACTAAGGCATAGAAACGTAGAATAATCCTACACTATACAATAAAGAAATTATAGCCAATTATACCCACTGGGCATTATAGTTGGGCACCGGTGATAATAAAGCGTACACAAACCATCAAATTACATACAATCGGCAAATAAAGCTCATACATCACGGACACGCATCAACAGAACTTACCATTTGAACTATAATCTCTTCAGAAAATAGGATTGGCCGGATTCAGATAGCACAAATTTTAGTCTGCAAAATCTTCAATTCCTTCGTGGTTACCTCAGTGTCTCATTTCATTTTTCTGAATCCTGCGTCTAATACCTGCAAGTCCAGTCTCAACTTGTTGATTGCATGTTGAGAATCATGTACACGTTGTCTTGCCACCTCTAGCTGAAGCTCGAGAACATCAGCACATTCCAATTCCAATCCATAATCATTTGGTAATGGCCATGCCGCACTGCTCGCAGATCTTTGTGTTAATGTCACTTCATCCTGAAATGTTACTGTAAGTACACATGACTAGGGAAAAAATATAGTTACAACAATCAAGCAAGCAAGACAGACTATTTTGTACATGGCAAAACAGAACTAACAATAATGTTACACATCATGAAGCATAAGCAGGTGATATTTTAAAAATTATAAAAATGGTAGTCTGTGCAGCCCACATACAGAAATCTCTCTTAGCTCACCAGAGGAGCATGATGTTGGGGCCAAATCCAAAACACGGACAGGTTACAAATTTAGACAACACGTTTCTTGTAAGTAAGCAAGCAATTGGCCATTCTGTAGCTCAATTAAAGTATTAGGGAGTATAATGAACAACAGAGGGAGTCATACAAACCTACTACAGCAAGCAAAACTATGCAATCATTAGCCTAGTACAAACTAGATTGTGAGCCTCGTGCAGTAGTAGTTGGTTAATAGACTTCAAAGCTTCAGGCACACTTCGCCAGAGTAATTAAATGGTAAGGCCTTTAATTATGTCAACTAATAGTTATACAAGTACCCAACACCAGGCATCATTGTTTGGGCATCTCATTAACTGAGGACAAATAAAGCAATTGAAAAGATCAATTTAACTGTGCCTGAAACAAACAAGCAATTGAACTGTTGAGTTGGCAGCATGCATACATGCACGCCTCAATAACATCCATGGCCTAGCTACAATTACTATATAAAGGAACAAGTAATGTAATATTGTTTGCCCCCTATGAAGTATCTCGACTACTATGTAATCAATATCCTAGTAATGATAGGGAGGCTAATGATGTGAATATGCGTTTGGTTGTGACATTTATGACATCGGCAACTCTACCATGGCAGGAAGCAGTTTCACAATGTTCACTACTATATGTTCTAGATATTTAAAAGTAGACTACATCCGTAATGAGTGAACAGACATATTAAAATGTGTTTACATACATCTGATTTACAAAAAAATTAGAACATCATATAGTAGTGAGTGGAGGGGGTTTTAATCAATGGCCCAATGACTGGGTTACAGGTGAAGAACCCTATGCAAGCACAATGTCAGACAAATAGGATGTCCTAGTAATTATAATACTATGACTTACCTTAACTGGTTGAACAGGCTCAGCGCTGCTCCTCCTTCTCTTGCAAGGCTCCTTCCTAACATCTTGTACATGGAAATCCTCAATCTTATCTTCATTGCACCCCCTCTGCAAGGTGACACAAACTAGTTACTGGTCTCCTTGGAAGATAAATATGCATACTTTCCAGTCTGTGAACAACACAAAAGGATGAGATTATAACAAAACAACACCACATAATGAAACATGCCACATCTCTTGCACACAATGAAATGAGCATTTACTATGTGTGCACTATGTAAAAACTAGGCATACCTTCAAACTGTATCTCCAGGTACTCTTGGAGAGCCTACTTTAGTGTACAGCCAAACATTTATGTCACCTATGAGTTAAACAAGCCCCCACTACAACAGCCCTTAGTGTTTAAATCGTTGACAAGCTCTGTTAGAGTGTTAGGTCAAGAACAACAAGTAATAAACGCAAACAGTCCTAGTATGGATGGCTGATACAAACAATCAAGAAAAGAAGCAAAGAAGGAGGCTTAAATACCATCACTTGACTGACCAGATTTAAGGGGCATTTAAACATCATGTGCAACGTATGAACTAACATAAACATTGCATATTTCAGATTCTATAATGAAATGCACATGTATTAGGTTATGCCATGTATGATGATGCCTAAATGTACACTATAGCAGGCAGGAGTGATTCATCATTGCACGCACAATTGAATTGCAGGTTAAGGGCCAGTTCTATTCCGCCTTTTCAGGGCTTATTGTCAAAATAAGCCATAAAAGATGTATAGAAGTCATTTTTGAGTTATGGGCTTGGGCTTAACTTATTTCGCTTTGGAGGACGGTGTTTCGGGTAGAAGCTCACTAAAAATGAAGGGAAGGGGAGTAGTGAAATGACTCTGTTGTCTGCCTATATTACACTCAAAATGCCACTGCTCACGCCCGCGTCACACCTGACCCTCAAGTAAAAACAAACACGCAAGCGTCCATTGCCCTGCCCGCTTGCATCTCCTCTCCCCTTTCCCTCTACCTCGATCCCTACCGCAGTGTTGTGGTTCCTCCAAAGGAGCTGCCGCCATCGGTCCCATTTGGCCTAGTCCTCGACGATGCTCTGTCCAGCTAGGCTACATGGCCGGAGGGTAGGGCCAAATCTCCCCGGCTGCTCCTCCCTCTGGCGCCGCCCCTCATTCTCATGGTCTCCAGTAGCTGCTCAGCTGTGGTCCGTCCAACACACTACTCCAGCGAGCGCCGCACAACTACGACCGATGCCACACTGCGACAGAAGGCACCTCGTTCCCCCTCCCCTCCCCCCAGGTCGTGGCCTTGAGGTGTCGTTGAAGGATGAGCTCATCCAACAAGGTGAGGATGATTTTTTGCCAAATTTTCATTTTGATTCGCTATATGATGAATTTCTATGAGCTGCTTCTGCTGCTGCTATATGATGCATTGCTATGAGCTGCTCCTGCTGCTGCTATACGATGAATTGCTATGAGCTTCTGCTGCTATATGATGAATTGCTATGAGCTGCTGCTGGTATATGATGAGTTGCTATAAGTTGCTCCTGCTCCTGCTATATGATGAATTGCTATGAGTTGCTCCTGCTGCTGCTATATGATGAATTTCTATGAGTTGTTGCTGCTATATGATGAATTGCTATGAGCTATTGCTGCTGTATGATGAGTTGCTATGAGCTGCCGCTGCTGCTATATGATGCTTTCAGATGGTGCTGCTATATGACAATAACCAGCCACTTGGACCATTGAATTTCGATAAATAATTGTTCTTTATTTAAATTTGGGTCATGCGTTCTTCGTTTAAATTAGGCAGTGGGATCTCTATGGAATACATTGACCAAAGTAGGTTGTGCCAAGTAGATGGTATCTTTGTATTTCCATTTGAACAAATATTGATGGTCTGTTTTCCTATCATATTAATTACTGCACTGGGTTCATTGTGATGTTTGCAAGTCAAATTAATTTTCATATGGGCAGCAAAATGACAAAATATAATGCAATCTAGACTTTTCACTGATCATACCAAAGATAAGCTGAAAAGGCAGGCAATGAAAAGAACCGGTTGGCTTATTACCTGGAGCTTATATTCAAAGGTGCTTATTTTCTTAGGATAACTCGTAATAACAGTCCCTAAGAAACTTTGAGCCCCATTTGTTTTACAATCCTATCTACTTAGGGTTTAATTAGGTAGGATCGTAAAAAGGGGGGGGGTCAAAGATTCTTGGAGAAGCTAGAGAGGGGCATATTCTGGGAGAATCCTTCAAAAGAATTGGCCCAGAGTGACCTACCATAGCACACTATATAGGCTCGCTGCTCCCTCTCCTTTTTGCGATGTTCCATGAAATTGCCACATACATCTTGTACTTTTTCATTGTGTAACCCTATCTACAAGTTGACACGGCTAATTTCAGACATCTCTACATGATAATATATTGCATATCCCTTGCTCATATTTAAACCACCAATTAACGATTGTGTGTGTAGTATACACTAGCCATGACTCTGTGTGTTGGACTAGTAGGCACTCTAAGGGAGCCTAATGTAGTGCACTGGATTTCCTACATGCCACCTATGATTTTGTGTAATGTACTACCTTTGTTCCTAAACATATGTCTTTGTAGAGATTCCAGTATGGACCACATATAGATGTATATAGATGCATTTTCGAGTGTAGATTCACTCATTTTGCTATGTATGTAGCCTATAGTGGAATCTCTAGAAAGATTTATATTTAGGAACGGAGGGAGTATCATGTATGACAACTACATATCTAATTTAGCAGCCAGTAGTGGAAATCATTGTCTGCACAAAGGGATTACTGGTCAAAAATCCTAGCAAAGCACGTTGGCAGGCACACAACAATACAAGAGAGAGAGAGAGAGAGAGAGAGAGAGAGAGATGCACTTACAAGATCATAGCAATGCCTCAGTCCAGGATCTTGGTTAGCCAAGCTGTTAGATCCAGAAGAAACACTGTCCTTGTAGTTTTTTCCAGTTGCATAACATGTAACAGCCTGTTAGTATATTTGATGTACATCGGGCAGGTGATGCTGGACGGGTTTAAAGGTGACAAGTACCTAGGCCATGGCGGGTGCTTGGCATCTTGCCAGATGGTGGGAATCAGGTTAGAAACATCAAGGGTGATGACGCTGCGCTAGCTGTCGAGGTCCGGTAAGGAGATCTAGAACCGTCGAGTAGGGTGTTTGTGGAGCGGCTCCGGTAGGGTGGACTACGGTGTGGGCGAAGTGGATCTGAGGCCGTGGACGAGGGCGTCGGTGAAGCTACTCTTGTGGTTGGGTTCAGGATGGTGTCGACGATGCGGATCTGTGGCCATGGACGGGGCGTCAGAAGCTGCTCTGGTAGGTTGGACGAGGGTGCGATGAAGCGGATCTAGGGCGGTGGACTTGTGAGTTGGCAAAGCGGCCCCGGCAGGGTTGAGAATGGTATAGGCGAAGCTACTCTGGTAGGATTGACGATGGTGTCGGCGAACCGGCTCCGGTATGTGAGGGAGTCCTGGATTACGGGGTCCTCGGGTGTCCGGGCTATGTGATGTGGGCCGGACTGATGGGCCATGAAGATACAAGACGGAAGACTTTCCCCCGTGTCCGGATGGGACTCTCCTTGGCGTGGAAGGCAAGCTTGGCGTGCGGATATGTAGATTCTGTACAACCCTAGCCCCCTCCGGTGTCTATATAAACCGGAGGGTTTAGTCCGTAGGGGCAATCATAATCAGACAGGCTAGACATCTAGGGTTTAGCCATGAGGATCTTGAGGTAGATCAACTCTTGTAACCCCTATACTCATCAAAGTCAATCAAGCAGGAAGTAGGGTATTACCTCTGTTAAGAGGGCCCGAACCTGGGTAAATATTGTGTCCCCTGCCTCCTATTACCCTCAATCCTTAGACGCACAGTTCGGGACCCCCTACCCGAGATCTGCCGGTTTTGACACCGACATTGGTGCTTTCATTGAGAGTTCCTCTGTGACGTCGACAGAAGGATCGATGGCTCGCCTTGTCATCAAGGACAGCATCACTTCCGGAGGATCCCTAGTTTCAAGGCAAACCCTCCAGCTTGGCGGCTTCACCATGGGTGCCCGTTCGGCCATTAAGCTGAAGGCAACCCCCCAAGTCGCTGCCCTCCGTATCAGCCATGAATACTCCAACAAGATGGATCCGGCAGATCTGTCGTCTTCGAATGAGCTGCTAGATTGCATCGCCACCCTGAGGGTCTCAACTGACTATGATCGGATCGGGCTTAAACCCGATCAGAGAGAAAATAAGTCTCCACCGATCACCCACCAGGTAGCGGTTGTGGAAGAACAAGCTGACAATAACTCTTCTCCTATGCTGAGAACAAATTATGTTCGGATTTCCGAACCCGGAGAGCCGGATACCCATCCTCGAGAGGAAACTCCCTCCTCTGAACACCAAATCGGACGTTAAGCCTGAGAATTCGCTGGACACTCCGGAGCCTGGGCTGGTAACCTCGGAAATTCTTCAAACTCCGTATTCCACAGTGGGTCAGGGTATGAATTCAAGCCCGCCCACCCGCCACAAGCAATATTCTCCAAGCAACTCCGGCCCTCCGGACATATGCGACCTAATGTATGTGCGGCAGCAGCCTCGAGAGACAGTCCATCACTTTTGGGCTAGATTCCTCCTTGTTAAAAACAAGATAAAAGACGGCTGCAACGACGACGCAATTTCAGTATTTTGCAACAACTGTACGGGCGAGGGAATCCTTAATGACCTCAATCACCGTCGTGTTCTGCACTTTGCACATTTGGCACACATAGTACAGAAGTATTGCACAATGCAAAGCGCCTGGAAAACTCAGACAGCCCACTGCGAACCGCAGGCCTTTAAGCCATCTCCCGGGCGGGCAAAAAGGATGCACCCTCGCGGGGCACCTGATCATTATCCCGTGGACAAGAAAATCAAGCCCTTCACGGGACATAGAACTGTCTTCGAAGAATCACTCGATAGGCCCTGTCAAATACACATGACGCCGAATACCGAACCAACGCACAACCTACGGGCATGTTGGATACTCCTGCAGGTGGCCAAGAGCGGTGAGGGTATCCTCACCAACACTACCCCAGAGAAGTACTCTTGGGAGCACGACGATTTCAAAGTATTCATGGTCTTCGAGACCTTCTCGTCAAATAATCGACGCAAAAGGGCATTCCACGACCTCGCCGAAGTCTGCCAAGTAGCAGCAATAAACCCTTGGAATGATACGGCGATTACTTTCAATGCCGATGATGAGCCAAGGTCCCGCTCAGTCCGGGCACCAGCCGCTTGGTCCTAAACCCAATCGTGGACGGCTTTCGGCTCATTAATTGTTAATGGACGGTGGCAGCGGGTTGAACCTCATCTATGAGGACACGCTCAATAAAATGCAAATTGACAGGAGTCGCATTGAGCAGAGATATACATCCTTTAGGGGAATCATTCCCAGCAGGGAAGCACGATGCTCGGGGAAAATTAAACTGGATGTGGTATTTGGCACACCAGAAAACTATAGGTCCGAAGAGATAATCTTCCAGGTGGCTCCTTTCAACGGCGGATATCATGCCCTGTTAGGCCGAGATGCATTCACACGCTTTCAAGCTATACCTCATTACGGGTATATGAAGCTCAAAATGCCCGGGCCCAATGGTGTTATCCCTATCTCCAGTGATCCGGACATAGCACTCCGCGCCGAAAATAAAACCACATCCCTGGCCCTTGAGGCATTGTCTGAATCCCTAGCGGCCGAGGAACTCACCGCTCTGCGTTCCATAGTGGATAGGGACGACGTAAATCTTGATAAAAGACCTAAATCTACCTCTTTCAAGCCATCTTACGGAATAGTCAAATTTCAAGTCCACCTGATGGATCCCAAGAAAATAGCTTCCATTGGGGCACAGCTGGACCCGACGGTCGACGCTGCATTACGCGCGTTCTTGCGCGAGAACTGGGACATCTTCGCCTGGCACCCCTCGGATATGCCAGGAATCCCACACGCGCTGGCCGAACATAGTCTCAATATACTGAAGGGATACAAGCCGGTCAAGCAAACGCTCCGGTGATTTTCCGAACCCAAATGACAGGCTATGGGGAAGGAGCTAGCCAAGTTACTCGAAGCCGGGTTTATCAGAGAGATCAAACATCCGGACTGGCTAGCAAACCTGGTCATGGTACCAAAGAAGGATAAATTATGGCGCCTGTGTGTCGATTTCAAAGACCTTAACAACGCCTGCCCTAAGGACCCCTTCCCACTACCTCGCATCGACCAGATTATTGATGCAACCGCGGGACACGATTCACTGTGTTTCCTCAACGCAAACTCTGGATACCATCAAATTAAGATGAAGGAATCCGACCAAGCCGCAACGGCATTCATCACCCCGTATGGGCCTTTCTGCTTCAACACTATGCCTTTCGGGCTCAAGAACATCGGCGCCACTTACCAACACATGATTCAAACATGCCTGGAAAAGCAAATCGGTACGACTATGGAGGCATATGTAGATGACGTAGTCCTCAAAACCAAGCATGTTGAATCATTGGTGGACGACTTACGCCTTACATTCGACAACCTCCGAACATATGACATAAGGCTCAATCCGAAAAAGTGCATTTTCGGCATTCCCGGCGGCAAACTGCTCGGGTTTATTGTCTCCAATAGAGGAATTGAATCAAACCCAGCCAAAATCCGAGCCTTGTCACAATTGGCAACACCAACTGACATCAAGCAGGCCCAAAAACAAGCCGGGTGCGTGGCAGCTTTGATCCGTTTTATCTCTAGATTGGGAGAAAAGGCATTGCCACTATATCGCCTTCTCTGAAGCACCGACCACTTTGCATGGACGAATGCTGCAACAGCCGGACTGGAGGAAATAAAAACTTTGCTAGCAAGTAACCCCATCCTGGCCGCACCAGACGTCGGTGAACCAATGCTGCTCTACATATCTGCAACTCACCAGGTGGTGAGTGCGGTGCTCATCGTCGAACGAGAAGAGGACAATTCCCACTGCAAAAACCAGTATACTACGTATCGACGGTCCTTACACCATGTACATCCCAATACCCGCATTATCAGAAGATAGCATATGTGGTCTTTATGGCATCCCGCAAGCTGCGGCACTACTTTCAAGAGTGCTCGATAACGGTGGCTTCAAAAGTACCACTCAATGATATTTTAAACAACCGGGACGCCACCGGCCGGATTGCCAAATGGGCCATTGAGCTCCTACCATTTGAAATAACGTACAAACCACGCCGAGCCATTAAATCTCAGGTATTGGCTGACTCCGTCACCAAATGGACAGAGGCCGAACTCCCTAAAGAGTACATCACGTATTCCAACTAGGTGATGCACTTCGACGGTTCTAAAATGCTAGCCAGACTAGGGGCTGGTGTCATCTTGACATCCCCCACAGGAGACACAGTCTGTTATGTGCTCCAAATACTATATATAGACTCTAACAATGCAGCCGAATACGAGGCCCTATTACATGGTCTCCGAATGGCTGTCTCCATGGGCATACAATGCCTTGAGGTGTGCGGGGATTCAAACCTCGCAATATCCCAAATAAACAGGGACTTCAATGAAAAGATCTAAAGATGGTGGCTTACCGCAATGTCGTACTCAAAATATCAGCTCGGTTCGAGGGGCTCGAGTTTCGTCATGTGGCTCGAGAGAGTAATCAAGCTGCGGAGATCCTTGCTCGCATGGGCGCTAAACGCGACCCCGTCCCACCTAACACCTTTGTGGAAAGGCTCTTCAAGCCATCCGTGGTGTGGCAGGACGAGAATGGCAGCACTGATTCGGAGCCGATCATACCCCCAGATTCCGAACATAGTCCTGATATCATCGGGGGCTCAGGCACCGAAATAACACCATCATCCCACGAAATCATGGCTGTAATTGCCCCATGGACCGAGCCTTTCCTTGCCTACCTTACTAGGAATGAGCTTCCTGAGGATCAGACTAAGGCCCGTCGCATCGTTCGACGCTTGAAGGCCTACAAAGTTCATGAAGGAGAACTGTACAAGAAAAGTACTACCGGAGTCCTTCAACGATGTATCTCCAAAGAAGAGGGATGGCAGCTCTTGGCTAAAATACACGCTGGTCTTGGTGGCCATCACACCGCAGCTCAGGCCCTTGTAAGTAAAGCCTTCCGTACGGGCTTCTTTTTTGCCCACCGCCTGGGCAGATGCACAGGACCTCATGCAGCGCTGCGTTGGATGCCAGCTTTTCGCTAATCAAAGCCATATGCCGCCCACTGCCTTTCGAACAATCCCCATCACTTGGCCCTTTGCGGTCTGGGGGCTCGATATGGTCGGACCTCTTAAAGGGGGAAGCCATAAGAAGAAATGCTTATTGGTTATGATCGATAAGTTCACTAAGTGGATAGAAGCCAAGCCAGTTAAAACAGCTGAAGTCAGACCAGTGATAGACTTTATATCTGGTGTAGTACACCGTTACGGTGTCCCGCACAGTATCATTACTGACAACGGCTCTAACTTTACAGCCGATGAGGTGAAAACCTGGTGCGCCAATTTGGGCATTAAACTCGATTACGCCTCCGTATATCACCCTCAGACAAACGGTCAGGTCGAGCGGGCTAACGGCATGATAATGAGCGGCATCAAACCCAGACTAGTGTGATCTCTGCAAGAATCAGACAAACACTAGGTCGAGGAACTCGATTCCGTACTCTGGGGGCTGCGAACGACGCCCAATCGCATGACCAGATACACACTTTTTTCATGGTGTACGGTGCGGAGGCAGTCTTGCTTTGTGACATTATTCACGACTCACCTCGAGTGCGCATGTACGAAGAGAGAGAAGCCGAGCTCGATCGGCAGGACGACTTGGACGGGCTGGAGGAGGAGCGCAATGTCGCGAAGGCTCGTTCCGCATTCTATCAACAGCAGGCTCAGCGATATCAAAGCAGAGAAGTATGGGAAAAGACTTACAATGTCGGTGAACTCGTTCTACGCCTACCAGAGAAGAAAAAGGACATGCTCAAGCCCAAATGGGAATGTCCCTTCATCATATATGAAGTTCTCACTGGAGGAGCCTATCGCCTTCGCAATGCTTCGGATAATCATTTGGAGCCAAACCCATGGAACGCTGCAAGGCTCCAAAGATTCTACGCCTAAAAGTCCGCACGTGTACCCTTTTTCCTCGTTCCCCTTTCTCTCCATTTCACTGTTTCCTTTTTTCTCGTTTCTATACGACTTTTAGCTTGTGTCCAGATAAACCGCACACCTGAGGGGTATACATCCTTAAATGTACATACCCCACAATACCTGGGGGCTTCTTTTCACAAGAAGATTATTATTATTATTCGAGCATCAAGATCACTCTATATATGTGTTGTCTACTCATATATGTCTTTTCTTCGCCATTATATGCACCTTTATGATTTAAGTTTTTTGCCAAGCTGGGTTTCCTGGCTCCTGTGCTTATGCCCTATGTTCCCGCTTGTTTGGCTAGGGCACAAAGGGAGCACCTCTGCGATTGTTACAGCCGAGTTATCCGGACGTGTACCTCAGACGGGTGAAGCCGAAAGCTAGCATTCTTAAGGGAATGATTGGCCGGTGATCAAAAGACGAACTGCCCTTGTTGCAATACAAAACCCCAGACTATAACGTGTACTGTGATTGTTTAGCATCACAGCTTCGGTATGCACAAACCAACCCGCATACTGGCCCAGGGAGAGGAACCCTTAATGGAACTATTCTCTCTGGAAGATGTTTCTTACAATCAAATGTAATATAACATAACTCCCCGAATACAACTTGTCTGTTCAAGCAACTATGACCGCCTGGTTTCCGAACATACTTTGGTGTTTACCCATGATATAGTATTCGGAAACACTCCAAACCTAGGGTTCTCGGAGGTTGAAGCAGAAAGTGTGCCATGACAATCGTTTTACAAATTCGGCTGGAGACAAGTTTGTTGATAAAAGTACATTGCTACTTGGAATCAAAAACTTCTTCTTCCTCTAGACCCTCTAACAGGTTGTCTAGTTTACAATCTTGTTGTGAAAACTTGGCGGCTACCTTGACTTGGTCGTACACCAGGCTGACCAGAATTTCTTGTCCATCGGATCCTCGAGGAACGACTCGCGCCATATGGTTTGGATCAAGTCTGGTGTACCATGTTTTTACCATGGCCGAGGCTTCCCGGGCACCTTCTTGGCATGCCGATATCTTCCATAGCCCAAAACAGCGCCTAGCTCCCTTGAATAAATTCACGAGTTCCTCCATACTTCATGGAGGAGAATCGGCTGGCCATAAAGCCTTAGCGATGTTTCTCATTGCCTTCCACGCTCGCTCATGCACCTTGAACAACTCTTGTAGCAGGTCGCCATGAAATCCGGACACCTCTTCTTCGGGCTGCCCAGTCAACACACCTACAGAAATAAACTTGTTAGGATTCGCATCAGCGAAACTGCACGACAGTAAGTTAAATGGCATACTGAATATGCCGCCTCTCAGCTTTCTGTTCTCCTTTAAGGCGTTCGCCAGTTAGGATCGCACGTCTTTCAGCTCTTCATCGAGCTGGGTGTTGGCATCCTACAACTTGTTCTTCTCGTCCTTGGTTCATGTCAGCACGCGTTGACCAGCGGCCTCTTGCCTTTCGGCATGTTCTTTGTCCGCCTGCGCAGCCTTTAGTTTCTCTTCCAACTGATCTGATGATCCTGCCATCGTAAAATACAACATTGTTTATTCACATAAACATTGCTGTCACACGATTATGTTTTCCGGACAGAAGGGGACATTACCAATCGGTGCCTCCTTGGATTTCTCCAGTTTGGCAGTAACAGCAGTCACCTGGGTCCGACACTGTTCTAGCTCCCGAGATAGCATGTTCTTCTTCTTCGTGAGTACCTGATCATACATTGATCCTTAAAATTAGTTGCTTCAACTGTTTTCAATTCTCGGGGCTACTGGTATATGGCTATCTACACAAAATGACCTTACCCGCATATCCTTTGAAAGCTGGTAAGTGGCTCCAGCAAGCCCATCCCGAGCAGCTCGGATATATGCATCTGCCGAGTTGAAGGCATTGAATGCCTCTTCAGTAAAATTAGGATCGCGCATAGCTGCCCTCCGGCGCCGATGGTTCATTGCACTCTCCACTCGGAGTTGGTAACAGATACATTATCCGAATAGTCGGAGAGAGGACAATCCGGCATTGCACCCGTGTCAGCTCTAGCCCTAGAGGCGGGGTCCGGGGTCAGATTGGTGGACATATGTCTGGCAATGTCTCCGGATACAGCCCGGTGAATGCTCTTCCTGAAATATGGCACAGCAGAAAACGTCACAATTCAGTATGTTTGCCGCAGGGCATATTAAAAACCATACCTTTTTGATGAAGGTAGGGGTTTGGAAGTATCATCATCCGGCTTTCTTTTCGAAGACCCGCCTTGTGATGGCATCCCCTTCTTAAGGGATGATCCCGATGCGGCATGGCGAGGCGAGCGCCGCCCCTTTGAAGCGCGAGACAGTGCAGTGGGTGAGGCGCGATGGGAAAACTCTTTTGGAGTAGACGCTCCCTGGGCACTTACATGAGAAGAAGGGAGAAGGCCGGGGTAGTCGGCTACAATGGCCACTTCTGTGCCGTCGTAGCTCGCCTGATAGAAGACCCCCTCCTTGAGCTCCACGAATATATCCGGATCCTCCTAAAATCCGGGATCCAGGTCCCGAATATGGTCCTCCGGCTGTGGAGCAGGGCTATAGATCCCCGAGGTGGCCTTCCTCCATTCATGTTAAAGGTGGTTGGGTTAAGTTCAACCACTTGCGACTCAGGAAGATGATTGAGTGAGGTTCTGGATTTAAAAGCTTACCCAGCTAGGGGGGTTGTACATGGAAAAGCCATCTCGACACTTATGGCAAGTGAATTCTTCTTCCTCCCCTTTATAAAGATCAGCCAACATGGCGGCCAGGGCGGCGAAGTTGTCCGGACCCTTGCGCCCGTAGCCCACAAAATTAAGAACATTGCCAACTGGTCTTCTCCTCAATCAGTCAAAGAAGAGATGTATCATCTTCCCCGTTGTAGTTCCACATGGGGAATCCTCTGGATTGGAGTGGCTGAACACCTCGCGTTATGGAAATCGCCATGACCTCAATTATGGACAGTCCGGATTGGGCGAGTATTTCTATCTTGTCCATTAACATCTTAACCTCCGCACTATCTACCTCCTCGAGGCTCTGGGGGCGCCAGTTGTGGCGCTTTTTTAACGGAGCATTGGAAAATTCAGGAAGGCCTTGTCAGATTGGGTCCGAGAGAATGACGTCTTCAATGTAAAACCACTCCGAGGGCCACTCTTCGGATGCCTTCTTCTGAGTGCCGGATAGGTATCCTGTCTCGGCTATGTGCCATACTTCGGCACCGCCCACCTCGAATATGGATCCCTTTTGGGAGCAAGGGATGAGGCAGAAAAGCTTCCTCCATAGCTCGAAATGGGCCTCGCAGCCTAGGAACAGCTCGCAAAGAGCGACAAAACCAGCGATGTGCAGAATGGAGCCCGGAGTGAGATTGTGCAGTTGGAGGCCATAGAACTCCAGGAGACCTCGGAGGAAAGGATGAATTGGAAATCCAACGCCTCTTAAGAGAAAGGAAACGAAGCACACTCGCTCCCCTTCTGAAGGATTCGGGAAATTTTCTGCCAGGGCTTCGCCAATAAAAAAAGTTAATCCCGCCCGAACGGGGACTAGATTTGCAGGGGGAAGATATCCCTGCACCTAGAGCTTGGTCAGCTAGGCATGGGATACAGAGCAGCTCTACCAATCGCCTTTTTGACGGCCGTGGGGGCGGGAGGAAGAACTAGGAGCACTGGCCATGGTTGTGTGGTTTCTTGTGGCCAGTTTGAAGGATTTTTGCCTGGTATGGAATGGCATCTGAGATCTAGTCTCTTTAAATAGGCACCTTTCGTACGCTCTAGGGGGGTTATCTGTAAAAACAGTTGGACCCTTCGTATTCATTTACCACGTGGAAGCTGTGGCGATGGAAGCACAGAAGCCGAAGGGTATGACATTTAATGAAACCGACTTGTTTGAAGAATTTACCTTACCAAGACCGAAGGTGTAGGGGCCGAATATAGCCCTTCGATTCAGATGCTTTGAAGTATTCGGTGGGGGAACTTGCCTTGCAATGCCGAAGACAATTTGCATGCCGGACACGTTGTCATTGAAGACTGGTTCGGGAGCTACTGAGGGAGTCCTGGATTATGGGGTCCTCGGGCGTCCGGGCTATGTGATGTGGGCCGGACTGATGGGCCGTGAAGATACAAGACGAAAGACTGTCCCCCGTGTCCGGATGGGACTCTCCTTGGCATGGAAGGCAAGCTTGGTGTGCGGATATGTAGATTCCTTTCTCTGTAAACCGAGTCTGTACAACCCTAGCACCCTCTAGTGTCTATATAAACCGGAGGGTTTAGTCCGTAGGGGCAATCATAATCATACAGGCTAGACATCTAGGGTTTAGCCATTACGATCTCGAGGTAGATCAACACTTGTAACCCCTATACTCATCAAAGTCAATCAAGCAGGAAGTAGGGTATTACGTCCGTTAAGAGGGCCCGAACCTGGGTAAACATTGTGTCCCCTGCCTCCTGTTACCCTTGATCCTTAGACGCACAGTTCGGGACCCCATACTCGAGATATACCGGTTTTTACACCGACAGTAGGGTTGAGGAAGGTGTCAGCGAAGAGGATTAGAGGCCGTCGATGGGGGCGTCTGTGGGGCAGCTCCGGGGGGGGTGTGGACGAAGCGTCTCCGGTGGGGAGTACAAAGGAGCCGCTGCAGATGCGCTGCGGTTGACGAGGGTATAAGCGAAGCAGATCCGACACCGTGGACAAGGCCGGCACTGAATGGGCCGTTGTACAGTGGTGGATGAGTAGTCTACTTGTTTCTAGGGGAGGTGGGAGGGGTAGATGCAGCCGCAGAAGCAGATCCAGTGAGGTGGACACCCTTGGCAGTGAATGGGCTCTGGTACGCCGGTGGATGAGCAGTCTAGGGTTTCGAGAGGGGAGGGGTAGAAAGGCCAATGAAGTACGGACGACGTGATGTAAGATGCTCTAGTGTTGTGGGGTTAGTCATTTTTGCGGGAGGGGGAGAGGAAATGGGGGTGCCGTGTGGTGGGGGGAACCGAAGTTACCAAAGCATCCCCGACCTATTACGTAAATGAGAGCCGTATTGTAACTGTTGTTCTCTGTGCACCAAGGCCAAAAGGGGAATTTCGCATGCTAAAGACTAGGTGGCGGAAATTTTTGAATGGGGCGGGAGATTTTGCCGCCCACGGGATCGTTCGTATCCAGTTTCAACTAATTTTGGACAGTGCTAGCGGGAAGGTCATGCGAGATTGTGTACACGGGGCACACGTCAGCAGTTAATAACTGGTGTGAAGTCCACCCCAGAAAAACACAATAACTCGGGATGATGCACCAATAACTTGGACGTTCACACGGGCACGGCCAATCGTACAAGTGTAGAGGCGCATTCACAAGAAAAAGGAGCAAATGCTCAGCCTATGTATTTCTCATATAAATAGATAATTTAGTGCCATTGTTTATTTACTTTAAACATAATGCATTGACATGTTATTGTAGAGGCGCACAAAAAGAAATGGATATTGTAGTCCCACAAAAGAAATGGATATTGTAGTCCGCTACTTAAAAGTGTTATCTCATATGATTACATAGCCTCCATTTCATAAATTGCGTACCCGTTGAATTCATATATGAATATTACATATATTACTTCATAATAGAACCCTAAATCATCCAAGACTAATGAATTTGAATGCAAGACTAACAATGGTGCATGTACATGATAGCTACATTGGTTGCTTGAAGAAACATCACTGTAACTTTGGCATGCACAATTGAAAAGGATTATTTAGAAAAAAAATTGATATGTGAGTGTCCAATCTTTATAGCGTTGAATCAATATTGTATCTTTGGCCACGATACGAAGTAGATATTGATTTGTGTTCAAGCGATGCACATCCACGATCGCTAGATAGTGATACGTGAATGAATTGTCCAATCTCTCTCACACGCATACATATCTCATTTCTCCATGGGCATCAGAATCACACATGCACACTTCGTGTATTTCTCTCCCTCCGTCAAGGTTAGAATTCGTCTTTCTACCCCTTCCTACATGTCTCTCACACAGAAACACACACGCTCTCTCTATTGAACATGCCCACCCGTTTAACTCTGCCCACCCACCGTTACTAATGTCTCAAAGTATAATGATGTCTCTCACACATATGCCTAAGGTTAACTCGAGTCCCGGAACCATATGAATACATACAATGGGATTCTAGCAGAGCACCTTTTGTTTTGAGATTTCGCTCTCTCTCTCTCTCTCTCTCTCTCTCTCTCTCTCTCTCACACACACACACACACATGCGCGCGCGCGCCCAGACATTGTTTTTCTCTTCATTTTTTCGGCACTTGCATGCACACCGCTTGTTTATCTCCATGATGCTTTAAGTATGCCTTGCACACATGCTATCTACCTATACCTTGATATAGATATGTGTCACACAAACTCCTTCTCCCTATATCTAAGTGTCAATGCCCCCCCCCCACACCCACATACACACACTTCCCGACACCGAAGGAGTAGGGTGACACCTCGATCTTGATACTAATCTACCTACTGGCTTCTCTCTCAAACACACACACACACACACACACACACACACACTACCCGACACCGAAGGAGTAGGGTGGCACCTAGATCTTGATAGTAATCTATCTACTGGCTTCTCTCTCAAACACACACACTCGCCAGTTGTGCCTCGGTGCCTACCGCGCGCACACTCTCAATACGTCTTTCACTCCCTCCCCCTCCCCCAACAATGACAGCAGAAGGTTGACAACTCGATCTTGATCTTAATCTATCAATTGGGTTCTCTCTCAAACACACACACACACACACACACACACACACACACACACACACACACACACACACGCGCGCGCGCGCGCGCGCTAGTTGTGTCTCTATGCCTCGCTCACACACACTCGATACGTCTTTCTCTCCGTAGCCCGCTCGATATGTAGACTTCTCACGCGTGCAAAACTATAGTGACGATGATGCTAAACCCAATGTGCCTTGTTTTTACCGACCTCATGTGATAGTTTTCACCCTGTTTTCTGTTAATTAACAAGGCAACCTTTTCTTTGTTACTAATCGTGAATCTGAAATCATTCTGGGCAGACATAAACTATATCACTTCAACCCAATTATCGCAGTAACTATTTTAAAAGAAACTAGCTAGACGCTCGTGTGTTGCATGAAACATCAAGATGCATCTGTATGAGTAGTTTATCTTGTGAGGGAAAAGGACGAACGAGGGAAGGACTTATTTGCAAATGTGGAGAGGGGTGTGGGTGTCTTTTTGCAAAATTGCCATAGTTTCCTTCCTATCCGTTAGATATAAATCCGACGGCCTATATTGCAGGATGGCAGGCACACCATCATCACCAACTCTGTTTTCTACTCCCTCTGTTCCTAAATATTTGTATTTTTAGAGATTTAAACAAGTGACTACATACGGAGCAAAATGAGTGAATCTACACTCTAAAATATGTCTATATACACATCCGTATGTGGTAGACAAAAAAGACAAATATTTAGGAACGGAGAGAGTATAAGAGTAGACATAGAGATATATCTCCAGCATCGTCCACAACGAAAATCTGCTGCAATGGTTAGCGCCGGATGCTCGCAATGCGAACACCTGAGTTTGAATTATGTCTTTAACTTTAGTTTTTTATATTATACTCCCTCCGTTCCTAAATATAAGTCTTTGTAGAGATTCCACTATAAACTACATACGGATCAAAATGAGTGAATCTACACTCTAAAATATGTCTATATACATCCGTATGTAGTTTGTAGTGGAATACCTAAAAAGACTTATATTTAGGAACGGAGGGAGTATATTATTTAATATATACTTCTTTCGCTACTGTACTGACAGTGGAACCCGCAGAGTACTTAGAATACAAGATTAAGGATGGATTTGTTTCTTTTTAACTTTCTGTACGAAGCTGTAGCCACCCTGCAAGTCATGTGTACACTGTACATGCAATTAACCTTTTATAGAGGGAGAATCATACACGCAATTAACTCAAATGGATTGGATGTGACTATATTATTGCGAGCATAAGAGCATCTCGAACGGTAGCCGGCAAATTTCCTCCCGCTTCCTTCTGCGGAGGATGACATCCAACGCCAGCAGCATACATTTTCACAACTCTAACCAACCAGAGGAAATTCGTGCAAACATGGACTGATTTCATATAAGCATGAATGATTTCGTATAAAAAAGGTGGATCTTCATATAAACATGATGGATTTCATTACATTTACATGAACTAAGCGGTGCTAATCCGGCTCTTGTGGTATAATTAATACCTAATATAAATGGCCGTCCACGGATCCCTTTGTCTTCCTCATGTCCGGCAAACACTTGCGGGGTCAACGAAGGTCCTCGAAAGAGACGAAGCAACAAAGAAACCACCTGAATACGCAGTCGTCACCTCGGCGGTTGCCTTCATGGGACCCAAGTGGCGGTAGCCTCCTGTGTTCTACTTCTCCTTGATGATGGCGGTGGACACGGAGAAGCTGGCCACTGACTCGTCGCTCTCCACGCACCCAGATTTTGTCTCTGCCTGCATGGCGCTGCCGCAGGCACGGGAGGCGCACCCATAGACACGGGAGGCGCGGCCACCACAGACACTGGTGGCGCAATACGACGCGGCAGCGACGATGCCCGTGCCACCGTGGTCGCCGCCGTGCCGGCATGGAGCAACTCGCCACTCCTCATCGGGCTGAACTAGAGCTACGAGTTGCTGAACCACGCACCGGTTTGGGGCGACAACTGGCTCCATCGGACCAAGCAAGGTTGGTGAAGCACCGAGCAGCCTCACTAGTATCCGGAGGGCTCGGCGGGCCACCCAGCTAGGTAGTATGCCGGAGAATGGCTCCTCGGAAGCCATCGGAAGAGTGGAGAAAATGGTGAAGGAGGATATGGAGGAGCGGCGGAGGGGTGCGATTCTTGCCCACTGTCTGTTTGGCCTCGTTTAAATAGAGGGCGGACGGTAGGAGCTTGGCCTGCATCTATCCTTGTTTAAACTGACGGTGGACAGGAGGAGCTCGGCTGGCGTTGCATTTAATTCTGGCCTGCTCATGAACGGATGTGTGGCCAGAGTAGGTTTCTCAGTTTGCATGTGGGTTTAACGGAGGCGTTTGATGGAGGCGAAAAGGCATGCTCAGCCGGGCCTGCAGCGGGCGACATAGTACTATTCGATTTGACAGCTACTAGTAAACCAGGACGGTTCCCAATACGGCTTTAATGCAGACGAGGGAGAGGGTAGCGGTTCCCAAAATGTTGAACGGCCAATGATGCATCCTCCTTCAATTAGCATCCTGAATGCATGAGGGAAGTAATGGGAGGAGAATGGGGAAAAGAGGCAGCACGATGTGAATGCAACGCAGTTTGCACTCATATAAAGGCGCCCCTCCATTCCAATGCATCTACCACATCGTACGCACCTAAGCACCTACACTAAGCGCAAAAGTGCTCACTCCAGACCCATGGCGGCGATGCGCGCGAGCGGCCAACGGTTGTGCCAGATGGTTCACGACGGCGGCCAGCGGCATGGCACCGAGGACCGTCTCCAGATAGTGTTGGCGACCAGCTGGTTCATGGCCATCGTCGATGCCAGCTACGAATCTCAGTTGGACCAGATGATCATTGCCACCATCAAGAAGTTCACCGTCGTCAAGAAGCTCACGAACGACATCGCCATACTCCTCCATCCCGCGCGCCCGGGCTCCTCTTTGCCTGCCACCCTAATTGGCCTCCATGGAGGGAACCTCTTTCAAGCATTGGTGGCCCTACGACTGCCCGCCAACGCAACGAAGAATGTCCACCTGGAGGTCGCGCTCACCGCGAGGCGCCTCACCCTACAAGAATTCGCCGACCTACACATCCACGTGTACGAGCAAGTCGTGTACATAGGTATCTACAAGGCCGGTGAGTACACTGCGACGTTGGCTTTCGTCAACCGGCTGGAAGCATTGGACACCTTTGTTGAGAAGCACCTTGACCTCGCCACAAAAGCCGCCGCTCCTAAGCTGCCAGTCGGTGGCCCAGCGCACTGAGTCAAGGAGGAGGAGGTTGTACGTTGATGGATGCATCTTTCTACTTGCCTCCTCTAACCACCACTACGATTGCATCATCATGGTCTTAATTCTTGTTGCACTATTGCATTCTCGTTCCAGTCAATAAAGACATGTGTGATCCCTTTGCTCACATTTGGAGGTAATTATATGCGTCACTGTAACTAGTACTCCATCCGTCAATTTACAAGTTGTGCTTACCTTTTCCATCAACTTCGTGCAACGCACGGGCATCTTGCTAGAAACACTACAACATGTCGAACCGCATGTGACCACACCGATGATGCGCCAACCTAGCTACTACCCTGCTTATCTGGCGGAAAAAGGCCCGCCCTAGCGTTTCTAATCGTTATTTCTATCTATCGATCGTGCCAAGGAGGAAAACCAAATGTTAAAATTTATACATGTTTGTCTATCTCTACTCTTATAAAAATAGAGTTGGTGATGATGGTGTGCCTGCCATCCTGCAATATAGGCCGTTCGGTTTATATCTAACGGATAGGAAGGAAACTATGGCAAGTTTGCAAAAAGATACCAACACCCCTCTCCACATTTGCAAATAAGGCCTTCCCTCGTTCATCCTTTTCTCCCACAAGATAAACTACTCATACAAATGCATCTTGATGTTGTGTGCAACGCTTGGGCATCTTGCTAGTCTCCTATAAAAGACTCAGTTGGTGATGGTGGTGTGTCTGCCATCCGTCATTTCTAACCATTAGATCTGCATCTAACGGCTATGAGGTAATTTGTGGCATTTTTGCAACAATATCCCACTTCTCTGCTCAAATTTGCAGAAAACCCCTTATTATCTTGAAAGCAACCACATCCCTCCCTCACCTCATCAAAACAGCATGAGAAATATATTTTGAGTGAGAAGTAATATATTTTTAGTGGTATATATGTATATCAAAACAAGAGTGTTTTCTTTCAAGTTTGTGAACAAGTACTATTCTACTTTGGATCTGTCGCAACGCACGGGCACATTGCTAGTAAAAGAAAAAGGCATGCCGCATTCGCGTCGCACCCCCACACACACGGGAATCGGAAGTACTCCACGTCCCGTCTGGCACGCCACAAAGCTAGGGAAGGTGTGTTGCCTAGCATATTCACTTTCATGTGGGACCGCTGTTGAGCAAACCGACTATTGGCAAACCGCACCCCGCCCGCCGCGTTCGAAAACAGAAATGAGGAGGGGAAGATCTAGTTGTAGCACGGAAGCCAAGAAATTTGGTGTCAGATGGGGCTCGTTGATAGAGTAGGAGCACTGCGTACTACTACTCCTACTTGTACGAAGTTTGTACTACAACTAGTACTACCACTATACAACTAGGTACGTGCACGACACAACATGATAGGGGCTTGTTTTGGGTGATTTATCTTTTTTCAGTCAACGTAGTATGAATAATATGATGTGGGGGGCACCCATGAAGCTTATGTGGCTTGGTTGCATGGCTAGGAAAGGCTAGAGAAAATAAATAGATAATGTGTTTAGAGTGCACTCAACTGAATAGATACTTTGGATCCATTGCAACGCACGGGCCGGCACATTGGTAGTAGTAAGAAACAAATTCTGGGTTTGGCACGAGTTCGTACTATGGGAGCACCACAAGGCCTCGTGCAGGAGTTAAATTTCCCTCTCGGGGCCCACGGGACCGAGCTTTAGTGGCTTAGTGCATCGGCCTATGAGTCAACGACATGTGGACCTTAAATGCGGCTGGCCCACTGATACGTCTCCAATGTATCTATAATTTTTGATCATTCCATGCTATTATATTATCTGTTTTGGATGTTTAATGGGCTTTAATATGCTCTTTTATATTATTTTTGGGACTAACCTATTAACCGGAGGCCCAGTGCCAGTTGCTGTTTTTTGCCTATTTCAGTGTTTCGTAGAAAAGGAATATCAAATGGAATCCAAATGGAACAAAACCTTCGCGAGGATCTTTCTTGGAACAAACGCAATCCAGGAGACTTGGAGTGGAAGTCAGAGACGCAACGAGGCAGGAGGGTACGCCCAGGGGGGTAGGCGCACCCCCCACCCTCGTGGGCCCCTCGTAGCTCCACCGACCTACTTCTTTCACCTATATATACTCTTATACCCTGAAAACATCCAGGAGAGCCACGAAACCACTTTTCCACCGCCGCAACCTTCTGTACCCATGAGATCCCGTCTTGGGGCCTTTTCCGGCGATCTTCCAGAGGGGGATTCGATCACGGAGGGCTTCTACATCAACACCATAGCCTCTTCGATGATGTGTGAGTAGTTTACCACAGACCTTCGGGTCCATAGTTATTAGCTAGATGGCTTCTTCTCTCTCTTTGGTTCTCAATACAAAGTTCTCCTTGATGTTCTTGGAGATCTATTTGATGTAATACTTTTTGCGGTGTGTTTGCCGAGATCCGATGAATTGTGGGTTTATGATCAAGATTATCTATGAACAATATTTGATTCTTCTCTGAATTCTTATATGCATGATTTGATATCTTTGCAAGTCTCTTTGAATTATCAGTTTAGTTTGGCCTACTAGATTGATCTTTCTTGCAATGGGAGAAGTGCTTAGCTTTGGGTTCAATCTTGTGGTGTCCTTTCCTAGTGACAATAGGGGCAGCAAGGCACATATTGTATTGTTGCCCTTGAGGATAAAAAGATGGGGTTTATATCATATTGCTTGAGTTTATTCCTCTACATCATGTCATCTTGCCTAATGCGCTACTCTGTTCTTATGAACTTAATACTGTAGATGCATGCTGGATAGTGGTCGATGTGTGGAGTAATAGTAGAAGATGCAGAATCATTTCGGTCTACTTGACACGGACGTGATGCCTATGTTCATGATCATGCCTAGATATTCTCATAGCTATGCCCTTTTCTATCATTTGCTCGACAGTAATTTGTTCACCCACCGTAATATATGCTATCATGAGAGAAGCCACTAGTGAAACCTATGGCCCCCGAGTCTATTTTACATCATATAAGTTTCTGATCTATAATTCCCGTTTACTATTATTTATTTTGCAATCTTTATTTTCCAATCTATACAACAAAAATACCAAAAATATTTATTTTATTATCTTTATCAGATCTCACTTTTGCAAGTGGCCGTGAAGGGATTGACAACCCCTTTATCGCGTTGGTTGCATGGTTCTTGATTGTTTATGCAGGTACTAGGCGATTTGCATGTAGTCTCCTACTGGATTGATACCTTGGTTCTCAAAAACTGAGGGAAATACTTGCGCTACCTTGCTGCATCACCCTTTCCTCTTCAAAGGTAAACCAACTCATGCTCAAGAGGTAGCAAGAAGGATTTCTAGCGCCGTTGCCGGGGAAATCTACGCTCAACTCAAGACATACCAAGTACCCATCACAAACTCTTATCCCTCGCATTACATTATTTGCCATTTGCCTCTCGTTTTACTATCCCGCACTTCACCTTTACCATTTTATTCGCCCTTTTTCTGTTCGTCTCTTTTCTCTTGCTTCTTCTGTGCTTGTGTGTTGGATTGATTGTTTGCCACGATGGCTCAAGATAATACTAAATTATGTGACTTTTCCAATACCAACAACAATGACTTTATTAGCACTATGATTGCTCCTATTACCGATGCTGAATCTTATGAAATTAATGTTGCTTTGCTGAATCTTGTCATGAAATATCAATTTTCTGGCCTTCCTAGTGAAGATGCCGCTACCCATCAAACAACTTTGTTGATTTGTGCAACATGCAAAAGAAGAAAGATGTGGATAATGATATTGTTAAATTGAAGCTATTTCCATTTTCGCTTAGAGATCGTGCTAAAACTTGGTTCTCTTCTTTGCCTAAAAATAGTATTGATTCATGGAAATAAGTGCAAAGATGTTTTTATCTCTAAGTATTTTCCTCCCGCTAAGATCATCTCTCTTAGAAACGATATTATGAATTTTAAGCAACTTGATCATGAGCATGTTGCACAAGCTTGGGAGAGGATGAAATTAATGATACGTAATTTCCCTACACATGGTTTGAATCTATGGATGATTATACAAAAAAATTATGCCAGATTGAATTTTGCTTCTAGAAATCTTTTAGATCCGACCGCGGGGGGCACTTTTATGGAAATCACTTTACGAGAAGCTACTAAACTCCTAGATAATATTATGGTTAATTATTCTCAATGGCACATCGAAAGATGCACTAGTAAAAAGGTTCATGCGATTGAAGAGATTAATGTTTTGAGTGGAAAGATGGATGAACTTATGAAATTTTTTGCTAATAAGAGTGTTTCTTCTTATCCTAATGATATGCCTTTGTCCACTTTGATTGAGAATAGTAATGAATATTTGGATGTGAATTGTGTTGGTAGGAACAACTTTGGTAATAACGCGTATAGAGGAAACTTTAATTCTAGGCCGTTCCCTAGTAATTCGTCTAATAATTATGGTAATTCCTACAACAACTCTCATGGAAATTTTAATAAGATGCCCTCTGATTTTGATACTAGTGTTAAAGAATTTATGAATTCGCAAAAGAATTTCAATGCTTTGCTTGAAGAAAAATTGCCTAAGATTGATGAGTTGGCTAGGAACGTGGATAGGATTTCTCTTGATGTTGATTCCTTCTGAACTTAGATCTATTCCACCTAAGCATGATATCAATGAGTCTATCAAAGCCATGAGAATTTCCATTGATGAGTGCAAAGAAAAAACCGCTAGGATGCATGCTAAAAAAGATTGCTTTGTGAAAGTGTGTTCTTCCAGTTTCATGATAATAATGATGAAGATCTAAAAGTGATTGATGTGTCTCCTATTAAATCTTTGTTTTCCGATATTAATCTTGATAAAGATGGGACTGGAGATGAGTCAACTTTAATTAAAAGGCGTCCCAATGATTCAGAGTTTTTAGATCTTGATGCTAAAATTAATAAAAGTGGGATTGAAGAGGTCAACACTTTACATAGCAATGAACCCACTATTTTGGATTTCAAGGAATTTAATTATGATAATTGCTCTTTGATAGATATTATTTTCTTGTTGCTATCCGTGTTAAATTCTCCTCATGCTTATGATCAAAATAAAGCTTTTACTAAACATATCGTTGATGCTTTAATGCAATCCTATGAAGAAAATCTTGAGTTAGAAGTTTCTATCCCTAGAAAACTTTATGATGAGTGGGAACCTACTATTAAAAGTAAGATTAAAGATCATGAATGCTATGCTTTATGTGATTTTGGTGCTAGTTTTTCCATGATTCCCAAAACTTTGTGTGATGTGTTAGGTTTCCATGAATTTGATGATTGTTCTTTAAATTTGCACCTTGCGGATTCCACCATTAAGAAACCTATGGGAAGAATCAATGGTGTTCTTATTGTTGCAAATAGGAATTATGTGCCTGTAGATTTCATTGTTCTTGATATAGATTGCAATCCTACATGTCCTATTATTCTTGGTAGAGCTTTCCTTAGAACGATTGATGCAATTATTGACATGAAAGAAGGAAATATTAGATTCCAATTTCTGTTAAGGAAAGGCATGGAACACTTTCCTAAAAAGAAAATTAAATTACCTTATGAATCTATTATGAGAGCCACATATGGATTGCATACCAAAGATGATAATACCTAGATCTATTCTTGCTTTATGCCTAGCTAGGGGCGTTAAACTATAGCGCTTGTTGGGAGGCAACCCAATTTTATTTTTGTTCCTTGCTTTTTGTTCCTGTTTAGTAATAAATAATTCATCTAGCCTCTGTTTAGATGTGGTTTTATGTTTTAAGTTTATGCCAAGTAGAACCTTTGGGAAGACTTGGGTGAAGTCTTTGCGATCTTGCTGTAAAAAACAGAAACTTTAGCGCTCATGAGATTAGCTGCCATTTTTTACTCGTTAGTGCTTTTACGTTGATTCGTTTTGCAGATGATTAATAGAAAAATTCCTCACGTCCATCAATTTATTTCAGAATTTTTGGAGTTCCATAAGTATTCGTTTGTTACAGATTACTACAGACTGTTCTGTTTTTGACAAATTCTGTTTTTTCATGTGTTGTTTGCTTATTTTGATGAATCTATGGCTAGTATCGGGGGGTATGAACCATAGAGAAGTTGGAATAAAGTAGGTTTAACACCAATATAAATAAATAATGAGTTCATTACAGTACCTTAAAGTGGTGGTTTGTTTTCTTACACTAACGGAGCTCATGAGATTTTCTGTTTAAGTTTTGTGTTGTGAAGTTTTCAAGTTTTTGGGTAAAGATTTGATGGATTTTGGAATAAGGAGTGGCAAGAGCCTAAGCTTGGGGATGCCCAAGGCACCCCAAGGTAAAATTCAAGGACAACCAAAGTTTAAGCTTGGGGATGCCGGAAGGCATCCCTCTTAAATCATCGCTCATCGGTAACTTTACTTGAGGCTATATTTTTATTCACCACATGATATGTGTTTTGCTTGGAGCATCTTGTATGATTTGATTCTTTGCTTTTTAGTTTACCACAATCATACTTGCTGTACAAACCTTTTGGGAGAGACACACATGAATCAGAATTTATTATAATACTCTATGTGCTTCACTTATATCTTCTGAGCTACATAATTTTGCTCTAGTGCTTCACTTATATCTTTTTAGAGCACGGTGGTTGTCATGGAATTGTCACGGCAGATGTCCTCGTGGAAGGACTTAATTGTGGAGCCATTGCAACGAGGTTAGCTTAAGGGGTTAAAACGGGACAAAGTACACGAGGAAGTTTATACTGGTTCGGCCCCTTGCGGTGAAGGTAAAAGCACAATCCAGTTGATGTGATATTGCTAGGGTTTCGATTACCAGGGAGCGAATACGCTTAGCCTGGCTTTCGATTAGTTGTTTCTTGCCCTAAGCCGCTATCGGGTCATCCCCTTATATACACGGGTTGACGCCCCATGGTTTACAGAGTCCCGGTCGGCTCATACAAACGTGTCTGGCTCGGTAACTTATCTTACATGCCATACAACACAAGTCACATATACATGGCGGTTTATACTCACGGGCCTTAAGCCACCTTTGGGTTTTGGGCCTTTGAACGAGCCTATTACATGAACCGCCATCTTCAAGATATTAACGGGCTTGGTTTATGAACCACCCTTGGGATAACCCGGCCCCTCCTGGGCGGGTCATATCGAATAGTTATATCCCCAACATTAGGCCCCAGGTTAATTTGAACTTGTTCATGTCAATCTTCAACACTTAGAAAAATCCTTCTTCATCTTCCTGTGAAAATATTGTAACCCGCCATGACATCACCTCCTGAAATTGCGGTAACCCGACATGACGTCACCTGTTAATAATACCACATACAACCCAAATCTTAATAAATCTTCTTTTTTAATGAACCTCCGAAAATCGAGGGGCTCGCGCTGTCACATATCCATTTCCTTGTCTCCCCGATTCTGACGCCTGCCACTTATCCTTCCAGTCCTATAAATAAGGCCACGGGTCCTCTTTCCATTCTCCCCCTTTGGCTTCTCGTCTTCGTCTTTCTCCTTGCAACGCTCCAGCGCGCCCGAGCTCCGCCGCCGTCGACCTTCGTCCACTGCCTCAACTCCGCCGCCGACGCTCAATGAACTGAATGCCACGGCGCCCCTCCGCTGTCCATCAGCGTTGGTAAGCCTTCACCTTTCTTCTTAATAGATCTGTTTTAGGGTTTCCTTGTTCGACGGCATTCATGACCGTTCCTCCTTCTCTTTCCTAGATTGCATAGCTTTGATCTGAAAAACAACACAGATCTTGCGCGGTACCAGTTTTAGCACTTGTTTTTTGATATCATAATATATCCCCATTGCAACAGATCTCATCTGGGCACCCCCACTTTTCTGCTGCCGCCACCTTAGGTTTAGATTTTATTTCCTTTTTATGAACCGCCGCAGATCCAATCTTATAGCTATAATTTGTAAAACCTGTTTGTCCCAACACTTAGTAAAAATTCACTCCTGTCAGATCTTAAATACCAGTGTTTGTCATGGCGGCTTACATCACCGGCTTATAATTACCCACATATCATTAGGCCCCATTTAAGCCGTCATTCTGAATATATACTGTAACTTTTACTTCCGGCTTAATGAATCAATTTGAACCGGCAAATTTTTTCTTTCCTTTAGGTTTCTTCACAATGCTGCCAAAGACAGTCACTTCATGTAACTGGGTTCCCTCCATTGTCACTGAGAACAAATTCAGAGATTTTGTCAAAATTGGGTACTTGCCAGCAAAAAATGTCATGCACTACCACGCCCCTGATCCAGGAGAAGAAAGACCTCAGCCAAAGGATGAAGAAGTCATTGTTTTTACTGATCACATGAATCGGGGCTTCTCACCGCCCGGTTCTAAATTTTTCCGAGACGTTCTGCACTTGTTTCAACTCCATCCTCAAGACATCGGACCTAATTCCTGTCAAATATCTGCAACTTTCAAGTCTTCTGTGAAGTATACCTTCAAGAGGAGCCTAGTGTCGAACTCTTTAGGGAATTTTATATTTAAACCGCCAAAATGAATTTATGAACGGACCCAGCTTGGAACTTGGCGGAATCTCAATCCAACGAAGAAGAGATGCCATCTTCCCTTACACTTGCCTGCCGAGTCACCCCAAGGATTGGAACCAAACATGGTTTTACTGCGAAGATACCTCTCCGGCTGATGAGAATCCACTGCCGGGTTACCGTGTCGAACGCCTGGACCCAAAGCATAATCTTCCTGAAAAACTAACCACTACCGAACGTGCAAAGCTTGCTCCCACCCTTGCAAAGGTTAAAGCTCTACTAGGAAACGGGTTAACTGGCATTGATTTGGTTAGGTGCTTGGTTTCTTGGCAGATCATACCCTTGAGTCACCGGCCCGGCTTAATGTGTACTTACACTGGTGGTGTAAAGGATCCACTGCGCCACAACTCTGTGCAATTAACTGACGAGGCAACTAATGAAATGACCAAGTCCCTTCTGAATGAAGATCCGGAAGGTTGCAGTAAAGTGGGTCTGAACCATTTCTGCAAACTTAACCCGCCACCAGATGTGAGTCTCTGAACTCACTTGCTTTTACCTCATTATTCAAATACTTTATTAACTCAACCTTTGATGACCTTTACAGGCAGAATCTGACTTGGAAAAAGGAATATGATCATGAAGCTGCCAAGAAGGCCAGGGTTGCCAAGAAAGCCGCCAAGAAAACTGGCAAGAAAAAACACTAAGAAGAATAAGAAGAAACCAAGCGCCTCTGATATGTTTCAACTGAATGACAGCTCTGAGTCGGAGGTAGCCCTTGACTCCCTTGGCTCCTTTTTCAGTCACCTTATTGACACTGATTATTATCAGGATGACACGGGGGTCAGCCAAGCAGTTGAAGAAGAGGTAACTATTATTTCCTTCGGCTCATAGCCTTTGCCAAGACAGAAACTTCGACAAGTAACCCGGAAAGTAAGATTTTCACACCCCTTGGCTCATTTAGATCCTCACTTTCTTTTGAAGCAATAGCAGCACGAGAATCGGCGACAAACCCGGGCTAGTGGAGGTGAAGAATTGTCCTCCGGCTTACCGAACACTCCAGCTCCACGAAAATGTCGAAATGAGGTTCTTCCGAACTTAAACTCTTTTTACCCGCTGGTGGGTCTCATTCGCCAACCACTTAACTCTACCGATTCAATTTACCAGGAGGTTTCTCACTCTTCCTATGGCGACTCATCACAAACCCAGCTGCCGGCTTTTAAAACTGCCCCTGGGCAACAACAGTTACTTTTGTTTTGTACCTCCTTATGCTTTCATAATTGTACTGACGTGTCATAACCCATGCAGTGGCCAAGCAAAGCCTAGTAAGAAGACAAAGGCGACTGAGGGAGTCCTGGATTAGGGGATGTCCGGATAGCCGGACTATAACCTTTGGCCGGACTCCTGGACTATGAAGATACAAGATTGAAGACTTCGTCCTGTGTCCGGATGGGACTTTCCTTGGCGTGGAAGGCAAGCTTGGCGATATGGATATGTAGATCTCCTCCCATTGTAACCGACTCTGTGTAACCCTAGCCCTCTCCGGTTTCTATATAAACTGGAGGGTTTTAGTCCATAGGACGGACAACAATCATACCATAGGCTAGCTTCTAGGGTTTAGCCTCTTTGATCTCGTGGTAGATCTACTCTTGTACTACCCATATCATCAATATTAATCAAGCAGGAGTAGGGTTTTACCTCCATCAAGAGGGCTCGAACCTAGGTAAAAACATCGTGTCCCTTGTCTCCTGTTACCATCCGCCTAGACGCACAGTTCGGGACCCCCTACCCGAGATCCGCCGGTTTTGACACCGACATTGGTGCTTTCATTGAGAGTTCCTCTCTGTCGTCATCTTTAGGCCCGATGGCTCCTCCGATCATCAACAACGATGCGGTCCAGGGTGAGACTTTTCTCCCCGAACAGATCTTCGTATTCGGCAGCTTTGCACTGTGGGCCAATTCGCTTGGCCATCTGGAGCAAATCGAAAGCTATGCCCCTGGCCATCAGGTCAGATGTGGAAGTTTGAACTACACGGCTGACGTCCGCGGAGACTTGATCTTCGACGGGTTCGAGCCACAGCCGAGCGTGCCGCACTGTTACGATGGGCATGATCTAGCTCTGCCGCCGAACAGTGCCCTGGAGGCTGCACCCGTGGCCGCTCCGACCCTTAGCTCGGAGCCGACTGCACCAATCAAGGATGGGTGGATGGACACTGCCTCGGGGGCTGCAATCTCTACGGTGATCGAGCCGAACACCAGCCTTGTCCTCTGCGAAGCCCGTGACTCCAAGGTGCCGGACTCCTCTCCGGACTCCAAACCTTCCGCGCCCCTGCCAATCGAATCCGATTGGGCGCCGATCATGGAGTTCGCCGCCGCGGACATCTTTCAAAGACTTCGCCCTTGGCGACATTCTGAATTCACTAAAGTCTCTCTCTTTATCAGGAGAGCCCTGGCCGGACTATGGTCAGCAAGGTTGGGATGCGGACGACGAAGAAATTCAAAGCTCACCCACCACCCACTTCGTAGCCACTGTCGATGATTTAACCGACATGCTCGACTTCGACTCCAAAAACATCGACGGTATGGACGCTGATGCAGGAGACGACCAAAAACCAGCGCCTATAGGGCACTGGAAGGCCACCTCGTCATATGACATATACATGGTGGACACCCCAAAAGAAGGGAACGACGATGGAACAACGGAGGATGACCCTCCAAGAAGCAGCCTAAGCGCCCGGCGTCGTGGCGCCGCTTAAATCCCGCCAAAGCAAAACGGCGATTCCGCACGGAGATAATAACACCCCTGACAAAGGCTAAAGACAACCCTCCAAAGCAGGATACAACACAAGAGTATGGAGAAGCCAGCCCTCATGAGAGAGCGAGACAAAGAGGTAGAGGACGATAATTACATGCCTCCTCCGAAGACGAGGCAAGCCTCGACGACGCATTTAATTTGTCGTGCTCGGGATCCCGTCGAACAAGAGCGTTTCAAACGCAGGCTTAGGGCCACAGCCGAGCAGCCTCAAGAAAAACAGCAACAGCTTAGAGCTGACCAAGACTCGCTAGCCGACAGATGGATCAAGTCCTTGCGTCAAGAGTATGCACTCAACGCCTCCAAGAGCTACCTAAAGCGCAGGCTGCTACCCGATTAGAGGAGGAAGCACCTAAACCTACATCACCAGCAAGACGACGCTGCCGACCGGCCACTTCGTGGGCGCTGACGAGAGGCCTCTCGCCCTCCACTCAAGCCGCACCCCGACGTTGCTCAAAAAATACCAAGGCACGGGGAAATGCGCCAGACCTGCGAGATATATTGGAGGATAAGGCAAGGCAAACAAGATCGATCTGCGGATCGCATGGGCGCCCCACGACACGTGACGATAACCGTCATGCCGGATATGGCAAATCCGGCCGGGCCGAAAACAGTAGACAAAGCTCATTTGAGCTATGTCGTGATATAGCCCAGTACAGAGGCGCCGCACACCCACTATGCTTCACAGATGAAATAATGGATCATCAAATCCCCGAAGGTTTCAAACCCGTAAACATCGAATCATACGATGGCACAACAGATCCTGCGGTATGGATCGAGGATTATCTCCTTCATATCCACATGGCCCGCGGTGATGATCTACACGCCATCAAATACCTCCCACTCAAGCTTAAAGGACCAGTCTAGCATTGGCTTAACAGCTTGCCAGCAGAGTCAATTGGTTGTTGGGAGGACCTGGAAGCCGCATTCCTCGACAATTTCCAGGGCATCTATGTGCGACCACCAGACGCCGATGACCTAAGCCACATAATTCAGCAGCCAGAGGAATCGCCGGATAATTCTCGACACGGTTCCTAACCAAGAAAAATCAAATAGTCGACCGTCCGAATGCGAGGCCCTCGCAGCCTTCAAACATAACATCCGTGACGAGTGGCTTGCCCGCACCTAGGACAGAAAAGCCAAATCCATGGCAGCCTCACAACACTCATGACCCACTTTTATGCTGGAGAAGACAGCTGGCTAGCTCGTAGTAATAATATGACCAAGAGCCCCGTAATTCGGATACCAAGGACAGCAATGGCAGGTCGCGTCGCAACAAGCACAAGCGCCGCATTAACGGCGATAATGCCGAGGATACGGAAGATTAATGCCGGATTCAGAGGCTCTAAACCCGTCAGCGGAAAAAGCCATTTAAAAGAAATACTCGGGCCCGCCCAGCTTTGGACCGAATACTCGATCGCTCGTGCGCGATACACGGCACTTCGAAAACCAGCCAATCACACCAACAGGATTGTTGGGTGTTCAAGCAGCAGCAAGTTAAATGTCGAAAACAGAGGCAAGGGATGCATAGCGATGACGAGGAGGACCCCGCCCCCGAACAATAGGGGATGAAGGGCTTCCCCACAAATGTGGATGGTGAACATGATATACGCAACCCACATACCCAAAAGGGAGCGGAAGCGTGCACTCGTGGACGATATGCGTTGGGAGCCGCCTAAAGTTCAACCCGTGGTCCTCCTGCCCGATCATTTTTGATCAAGGGACCACCCACTAGCATCCGCCATGGCGGATTCGCCACATTGGTTCTAGACCCAATCATTGACAGATTTCACCTCACTAGAGTCCTTATGGACGGCGGCAAGCAACTCGAACCTCGCTTTATCAGATACAAAGGCAAAAATGGGCATAGATCCCTCAAGGATTAAACCCACAAAGACGACCTTTAAAGGCGCCATACCAGGTGTAGAGGCCAACTATGCAGCTCGCCACGCTTGAGGTGGTCTTCGGATCCCGGATAATTTCAAGCGAGGAGTTAATCTTCGACATAGTCCTGCTTCGCAGTGGTTATCACGATCGCTTCGGACGAACCGCATTTGTAAAATTCAATGCGGTGTCGCACCACGCATACCTCAAGCTCAAGATGCCAGCCCTCGAGGAGTCATTACGGTCAATGGAAACACCGAACGCCTCTCGAACGGAGGAGCATGGCGCCCTCACGGCGGAAGTACAAAGTAGCCTCTCAAGGCAATTCTCCAATCCGGCTATTAAACGTCCGGACACCGTCAAGCGTGCCCGGAGTAACCTACAACAAGACCGCCTAGCACATTCCGAGCAAGCGTAGTAATGCGGCCCCAACCCCACCCTCGCGAAATTGCGAACCAGTATTACGCGTACATAATTACGCCTAGAAATACCATGGGCATAGGGGAGGGCACGACCACCAAGATGCCCAAAATGCGGCTCAACCGCACTAGGGGTTCCCAATTTTGTCATTCTTTTTCTTACTTTCAGGACTCCACTCTCAGGAAGGCCTGTCCGGCAAGACAATCGCCAACACACGATGCAACAGCCAGTGGAGGCGAAAGCTACATCGAATGTCCAGGTGGTCTCTATAACGAGCTAAATACCTGTCTTACATACCGTCTCGCAGCTTGCCCCTGGAGGGGGACATGTCAAATAGTCCCATCTCTTGCTTATCGCACTATTTGTATCGTTCTGCTTTCATAGCAGCCTTTTAATAAACAATGCTCAGCTTCAGCTTATTATTGCATTCTCTATTTATTTCTTTTTCAATACATATGTTTAGTTATGACATTTAGCACCCGTACACTTTGGTACGGCCAAATATGCCAGGGGCTCAAGTACCCCATAATACGACGTGAGAAGTCCGAACACTTTAACAAGTGTGGCACCCCAAACTTATAGCATTATATGCATCAGCTCCGAATCATGTCTTGGGTCAATAGTTGGATTTTTGCCCGGCTCCTATGTTTTGGTACCTTACGTTCCGTTATATCGGCTAAGGTAGTGCTAGGAGAACTACTGTGATTGTGCCCTGGTTGAGCTGGGTTCAGCACCTCAGTAGAGAAAGCTAAAACTGACTGTCATGATAGTGCGAGAGCTGGTCGCTGTTCGAGAGGTTTCGAGTCCCTAAAGACTTATGCCGCTTAGAGCGAGGAGTCGGATTTGTCCGGCCTAGGCGTGGATAGCGCCCCGAACTCGGTTTTCCGAATACCGAGGCTCCACCAAATTTAAAATTATAGAATTATATGGCTAAGGAGAGTGATAAAGCATTATAGTCTGATTGCCTTGTTCACAGTCTTTGAGCACCTCCTCTAAGGACCCAAGAATGGGAACAAGAGCGCCAGGTTTATCCTAAACACCCCAAAGACTCGTGGCATGGGGGCGTGGTTTACCACTCGCCATCTCTTAGATTTAATAAACGGCCGCATGTAAGGTAATATTTTAAATTCAAAAGCGTTGTTTAGCGATATGAACAAGTTTTCAGCAGACAGGATAATACGAGCGAAGTTTACTCAAAATTACATCCTTGGAACATTCATCCGCCTATAAGGCGGGCACCCTTCAGACGCCCTCATAATACATCTCGGCTTGCGATGCTCCTTGCCCTCCGGTGGCCCATCTGTCACCAGCTTCTCAAAGATCCATCTAGCCCCAGTGTACTTTAACACGGGCAAGGGCCCTACGGTGCCTTCGATGCATACAGAGCGCTTGATGACTTCAAGGCGTGGACAGCATCCGCCACCGCCTCACCAGCCCAAAGTAGCTCCTGTGCATGACCTCCCTGTGCCATAGCTGGACTATAAGGTTCTTCATGGCCTGTTCGCCACCTTATGGAGCTCGACCAGCTGCTTCACTGGTCGCAAGGACACCAGTGTCCGCCTCACAGATCGAGACTGTAACACCTTCTCCGCCGAGCTCCCTCCTCGCCCGTGAGTATGCGGCAGCAGGACACACTACGGGCAGATCTGCGAATGCTCCTGGAGAGCTCCGGACTCGGGTAAGTAACAAGTAATTCACTTTCACGTGCTTGCTTTGCACAAAGAATTCCTTACCCGCCGCTATCTTCTTCATTGCCTCAATTTCCTGGAGGGCTTTTTGGGCTTTGGCCTTGGCAGATTTGGCGCTCTCAAGGGCCGAGGCAAGCTCGGACTCTTGAGTCTTTGAGTCAAGCTCCAAACCCTCGTGTTTTTTCACGAGAGCCTGGAGCTCTTGCTGCAACTCCGCCACCCGCGCCTCCTGCTTTTCTCGCCGATCGCTTCCACGGCAAGACTGTCTTGGCCTTGGACAGCGCTTTCTTGTGGTTGCCACCGGGTTGTGGCCCCTGTAATACTCACGTTGGTCCTGTCATTTTTTGCAACCACATCTTTTTTATATACTTACATAAGGTATTACTTACCTTCCTTGTCCTCGAGCTGCTTCTTGGCAAGGCCGAGCTCGTTCTCGGACCACTCGAGGCTCTGCTTCAATGCATCGACCTCCGCAGCCAAGGCGGGCAGAGGTCAGCAGGCAGCCGTGCATTCCCATATTGACATACTTATGTTAGACTCCTCACAGATATCTTTTAGATCCTCGTTCGGCTTTTCTTTCCGAACACCAAACCGAGCATTAGGGGCTACCGCCTATGCGGTAATATTTTTACATTTCTTAAATACATACCTCAAAGCTCGTTAGAAGGTCGGCACGAAGCTTGACCAGCCCGCTCTTGGCGGATCGAACCTTTGGATCACCGCACTCATAATAGTGCGGTGCTCCTCGTCGATGGAGGGACGCAGCACCTCCAAGAATTATCCGGTGCCTCCGGTTGACGGAGGTCACCAGGCCATATGCTTGCCCTTCTTACTAGGGGCCGCTGCGGACTCGGAACCATTGAAGGTTCGGTGCAGTGTCCGCCCGGGCCGGACTTGAGCCCTTGGGGTTTTGTCCCTTTGCGCTTGAGTTCGGGAGGTCGCCTTGCGGCGCCTCCAGACCACCTCCTCCCGGCTTGGATCAGCCCTCGATGCGGCTATATCTCCCACGTGTCGGGCACGACTTAGAGGCATAACCGCATTGAAAGCAATGTCGCAAGTGAGGTAATCTTCACACAACCCATGTAATACATAAGGGAAAGAGATACATAGTTGGCTTACAATCGCCACTTCACACAATACATGAGTAAAACATTACATCATACAGATACAATCAAGGTCCGCCACGGAACCAAAATAAAAGAAGACTACCCCAAATGCTACATGATCCCGGATCGTCCCAACTGGCTCCACTATCGATCACTGAAACGAAACAACACAATGAACAAGATCTCCATCGAGCTCCTCCTTGAGCTCGGGTGCATCACCTGCACGGTTTCATCGGCACCGCAAACTGGTTTGAAGTATCGTGAGTCACGGGACTCAGCAATCTCACACCCGCGAGATCAAGACTATTTAAGCTTAAAGGTAGGGCAAGGTAGTGAGGTGGAGCTGCAGCAAGCGACTAGCATATATGGTGGCTAACATACGCAAAAGAGAGCGAGAAGAGGAGGCAAAGCACGGTCGAACCACTATGCTCAAGAAGTGATCCTGAAACTACTTACGCCAAACATAACTCCAACATCGTGTTCACTTCCCTGACTCCGCCGAGAAGAGACCATCACGGTTACACACGCGTTGGTGTATTTTAAATAAGATCAACTTCGGTTTTCTACAACCGGACATTAACAAATTCCCATCCGCCACATAACATGCAGGCACGGCTTTGAAAGTTCAAAACCCCGCAGGGTGTCCCAACTTAGCCCATGATAAGCTCTCGCGATCAACGAAGGATATTCCTTCTCCCCGGAAGACCCGATCAGTCTCGAATCCCGGCCACAAGACATTTCACAGCAATAAAACAAGACCAGCAAAGCCGCCCGATGTGCCGACAAATCCCGATAGGAGTCGACGTACCTCGTTCTCGTGGCAACATCGGATGAGACTAGCTACGAGTAAAACCAACCCTCGAGTTGCCTCAAGGTGGCCCCCAGTCAGCTCGAGCCGGACCAACACTGAAGGAGCAATCGCCCGGGGGCTAAATAAAGATGACCCTCGGGCTCCGAAACCCAAGGGAAAAAGGGCATAGGTGAGGCAAATGGTAAAACCAATGTTGGGCCTTCTTTGGAAAAGTCTTATTCAAAGCGAACTGTCAAGGGGTCCCATAAATCACCCGACCGCGTTAGGGACGCAAAATCCGGGAACATAACACCGATATGACGGAAACTAGGCGGCAAGAGTGGAACAAAACACCAGGCATAAGGCCGAGCCTTCCACCCTTTACCAAGTATATAGATGCATTAATTAAATAAGATATATTGTGATATCCCAACAAGTAAACATGTTCCAACGAGGAACAACATCTCCATGTTCCAACAAGGAACAAACTTCATCTTCACCTGCAACTAACAACGCTATAAGAGGGGCTGAGCAAAGCGGTAACATAGCCAAACAACGGTTTGCTAGGAAAAGGATGGTTAGAGGTTTGACATGGCAACATGGGAGGCATGATATAGCAAGTGGTAGGCATCGCAGCATAGGCATAGCAAAAGAGCGAGCATCTAGCAAGCAAAGATAGAAGTGATTTCGAGGGTATGGTCATCTTGCCTGAAATCCCGCAAGGAAGAAGAACGAATCCAAGAAGAAGACAAACGGACGAAGTCGAACGAATCCTCACAACTCCGGATCGAAACCGAAGCTAACGAGAGAAGCAAACCGGAAAGAAGCAAACAACATAGTAAACAACCATCACAAAAACATGGCATGATGCACAATCAAGTATGATGCATGACCGGTTTAAAGAGGCATGGCATGGCAATATGCACAAACAAAACTACAAGTTAAGTGGAGCTCAATATGCAACGAGTTGCATATTGACAAAACGCCACATCAATTATTTAGTTCTCTCCCGAATAGGTACTCAACAATATTAAATGTTGTTAAACATGGCAAGAGGTGAAGCATATTTTAGAGTTGTTAAACATGCAAAGTAATGCTACCATGTTAAACTAGGCATTTTTCTACCCCATTTACATATATAATTTATTTAAAATGGAGCTACGGTTATTTAGTTATGAAATAAATCATTTTAGCATGGCATTTAAGCAAATTAATGCAAACAACAATTATAAGCATATTAATGTTGTTATCATGATGCGGATGACATGTGCAAGTTTTATGCAATTTATGAAAATGTTAACATGAGCATTAAGAAGCATTGTGTCACCGTGGTGGAAGAAAGGGGTGCCACGGCAACGAATCCGAAAATGGTGCCACGGCAACATATCGGTTCCGGTAACTCGATTGAGATACCGATGCAAAGGAAAGCGTGACGGAAGCGAGTCATGCAAGATGGTGGGGTGATCCCGGATTTCGGGTTCCCACGGAACGGTGGCATGGCAAAAGAGGGGCATCGCAAGGATAATTCGAACACGGTCGGTCATCACGGGTTATACCTTCGGAACGTTCAAACGGGACGGGTCGAGTTGTCGAGGGAAGTAGATGGAAGTAGACGTTCACGGGATGATCGCTGAGGGAAGTAGTGGTACACGGCGTAGGGGAAGTAGACGTTCTCGACCGATGGTAGTGGTACATCTCGCCATCGGACGAGTTGTTCAAGTACACGTCGTCAGATGTTCGTGGTCACGGCAAGGAACTTGACGCCCACGAATTCTTCGGGTCGACGGTAGAGGTACTTGGCGGACCATGTAGTCGAACTTGGCGATCCAAGGGGTACTTGACGAAATCCACCTCGGATGTAGTCGACACGTTGTCAGGGTACTTGGGGTCTTCGAACTTGCGGTCTCGGTTCTTGCGATGACAAGAGATGTACTCGGTGCCAAAATAGTCTTCGTGTACTTGACGTTATACGCATGTAGAGGTACTTGGCAGTCTCCTCAGACGTTGGGCGCCGTGGAAGAACTTGGGTCGCAGGGGAGAGAGCCCGGCTCTCAAGGACGCTGAGGAGGACAGGCGCTGGGCGGCGATCTGGTGGCGGCGGCCTCTGCGGGCGAGACATGGCGGCGGCCTCCACGACGAGGAGGAGGGAGATGAGCTGGGCACCGGCGACGCTGGGCGCCGCGGAGAAGCTCGAGCAGAGGCGCTCGCGAAGGAGAGGAAGAGGGGCCGGGCGCTGGGAAGAGATGGGGAAACGAGGGAAGGAGCGAGAGGAGGAGGCCGCAGGAGAAGGAGATGGGGCCTGGCGCCGGGGCGCTCGAGAAGGGGGCGCCATGGAGGAGGAGAGGAAGGGGCCGGTTTGGAGAAGACCAGGCGCGGGCGCGGTGGAGAGGCGACGGGACGGAGAGGTGGCTGGATCCGACGAGAGGGCGGCGAGGACGGCGGTCAACGCACGAGAGCTCGCTCTCGTGGCGATGCTGGGAGAAGGAGGGGGTCGAGGAGAGAGATGGGATCGAGGGAGAGTGGCGGCGGCCACGGGAACGAGAGGGAGAGGGCTGCTGGGCCGGGATCGGGAGGAGGAGAGGGATCGGGCAGGAGGCGCAGGAGGGAGAGGGACCATGGGCTAGGGTTAGAGGAGTGGTGGGCCGGCTGGGCCTAGGCCTTGGGCCTGCGCGGGGGAGAAAAGCCAGGGGCCGGCTGGGCTCTCCCTCTCTCTCTCTCTTTAAACTCTTTTCCCTAAATAACAGAGAAAGAAAGAGCAAGAAAAGAGAGAAGAGAAGGTTAGAGGAAGAATTTGGGCAGGAGGACAATTTTCCCGGACTTATAAAAATATGAGGAATTTAACAAAAATGATCCAATGATTTTTGGTGGAACTCCGGAAAATGATGAAATAAAATTGGCAAAGTTTTGAGGTCAACTCGGAGCAGGAAAGGCACGGGATTTTTGCAAGTGTGTTATGGTGATTCCAATTAATGGAATATTTATATAGCTCCCTAATATTGGGAGGATATGTTATAAAGAGAAGTCAACCTTCCCTCGATTTAAATGGATCGAGAAAATCCATACAATTTATTTAGAAGAGTTGCAAAAAAAATTAATGAAATGATGGCATGATGACATGATGCAATGCAAGAGAAGACAAGATGAATGCTCAAACAAAACAAAACACATGGCAAAACTCGGAAACCCTGGAAGGCAACTGAAGCTCCGGTCTTGGGGCGTCACATGGACCCTTTTGGGACTCCACCTCGGCATCATCCGTAGGGCGAGGGGAGGTAGCAATCGGAAGCGAATTCACATCCGACGAATTCAGGAGCCGCCGAGCCGCCGAGCTGGCCTTGGGCGGACTGCATGATTATATCTAGCGTCAGGGAAAGCTGTGCAATAAAAGAACACTATGAATCACTCTGGTGTCCGAATACTTACGACTTCGCCAGGGCTTGGCCCTATGCGGCCACTCCTCTTCGTCGTCGTCAGTGTTGGTGGAGTAGTACGGAAGGAGGGTCCTTCCTTTCTTGACCCTCCGCCTCCCTGCTGGGGCGACCTTCCTTTTTTCTCCTCTCACTGGGAGAGACCTCTCTTCCTCCTCCTCGTTTTCATGGGAGGAGTCCGCCTCGGAGTCATCGGACGATGAGTCCGACACCACCAGGCGCCGGGAACTCTTTTGAGTTCCCGTGGATTTCTTCTTGGCCTTCTTCTCCGGCACCACATAGGGGTCTGGAACCAGCAGCCCATCAAGCGGGCATCCGCTGGGTCTTCGGGCAAGGGAGCCGGACAGCTGATCTGCCCGGACGTCTCCTGCCAATCCTGTCAAAGGTAAGGGGTTTAGATCCCGCATGGAGTCAAACTATGAAAAATAAATATCCTGTAAGAGGTAAAAACAGCTTACCGGTGTTGGCTTGACGCTGCGTGCTGAATCCGCGATCGTCGGTAGTGGATGCGGGAGCCTCGGCGCCCTTGAACAGCACCTTCCAAGCATCTTCATACGTAGTGTCGAAGAGCCTGCTCAGGGTTCGGTGCTGTGCCGGATTAAACTCCTACAAGCTGAAAGCCCGTTGTTGGCACGGGAGGATCCGGCGGATGAGCATGACCTGGACTACGTTAACGAGTTTGACCTTCTTGCTCGTCAGGCTTTGGATGCATGTTTGGAGTCCGGTCAGCTCTCCTTTTTTGCCCCACGGCAGGCCCTTCTCTTTCCAGGAGGTGTGGCGCGTGGGGATTCCAGATCGGAACTCAGGGGCTACGACCCATGCAGGGCCGCGCGGCTCGGTGATGTAGAACCATCCCGACTGCCACCCCTTTATGGTCTCCACGAAGGAGCCCTCGAGCCATAGGACGTTGGGCATCTTGCCCACCATGGCACCTCCGCACTCCGCTTGGCAGCCTCCCACTACATTCGGCTTGACATTGAAGGTCTTCAGCCATAAGCCGAAGTGGGGCTAGATGCAGAGGAAGGCCTCGCACACGAGATGAACGCCGAGATGTTGAGGATGAAGTTCGGGCCGATCGTGGAAATCCAGGCCGAGTAGAACATGAGCCCCGGAAAAATGGGTGGAGGGAAGCCTAGTCCGTGGAGGAAATGGGTGAGGAACACCACCTCTCATGGGGCCCGGGGTGGGGATGAGCTGCCCCTCTTCCGGGAGCCGATGCGTGATGTCGTTAGGACAAGTATCCGCCTCCTCAGCTTTTTTGATGTGTCCTCCGTGACGGAGGAGACCATCCACCGCCTCCCGCCTCCGGACATGGCTGGAGAAGGTTGAGGTGGGGTGTGCGGACTTGGGCGCTGGAGCTCGAAAAGCGAAAATGGATAAGCAAAGGAGGAAGAAGGCGAGATGAAAAAGGTGGATCCTTATCCCTTTATATGGGCGGATCGAAACTATGTGCCCCCACTAGCCCGGTAAAACTCGCTTATCTCCCAAGCGCCAGAATTAATGGCACGGTTGGGTTACCCATGCCCGTATTGATGAGAATCCTGAATAAGGGGACACGATCTCGCTCGACAAGACGTGTTAAAGAAACCGCCCGCTAAGTGCGCCGAGGTGGGACAAGAAAACGATTCAATAAAGGCTTGGCCGTGGTGTGATGTCACGCCATGAATACGCCAACAGGTTGGATTTGTGTAAATATTATTCTCTACGGTGGTATGTGGAACTTATTTTGCAGAGCCGGACACTATCCTTGTGTTCAAAATCTTCTATGAAGTATTCGGAGGAGGAACCCGCCTTGAAATGCCGAAGAAAATTTGCGTGCCGGACTCGTCGTCATTGAAGCCTGGTTCAGGGGCTACTGAGGGAGTCCTGGATTAGGGGGTGTCCGGATAGCCAGACTATAACCTTTGGTCGGACTCCTGGACTATGAAGATACAAGATTGAAGACTTCGTCCCGTGTCCGGATGGGACTTTCCTTAGCGTGGAAGGCAAGCTTGGCGATACGGATATGTAGATCCCCTCCCATTGTAACCGACTCTGTGTAACCCTAGCCCTCTCAAGTGTCTATATAAACCGGAGGGTTTTAGTCCATAGGACGGACAACAATCATACCATAGGCTAGCTTCTAGGGTTTAGCCTCTTTGATCTCGTGGTAGATCTACTCTTGTACTACCCATATCATCAATATTAATCAAGCAGGAGTAGGGTTTTACCTCCATCGAGAGGGCCCGAACCTGGGTAAAAACATCGTGTCCCTTGTCTCATGTTACCATCCGCCTAGACGCACGGTTCGGGACCCCCTACCCGAGATCCGCCGGTTTTGACACCGACAGTGACCAAGCCGACTGAAGATCCTAAAGTCGTTGAACCGGATCAGCAAGTTCCAGCACCAGATGTCTCTGAAAAGCAACCAGAAGACCCTGCCTAGGATGTTCCGCCAAAAATTCCTGACCTCTCCGGCAACCAAACAAAACTCAAACCTTTAAATACCGAATCATCAAGCCCACTTAAACTGATGGAGACTCATATTGATGACGTTATGATCACTGGCACCGGTTTTACAGAACTGGGAAATCCAACTGTCTTGGCCAAGCACTCCGCCAAACAAGAGGTTATTGAAAGGCAAAAAGTGAGGTTTGATGTCTCCCATTATGCACAATTGAGCAGCAGTGAAGTACTCTCTGGCTACCTCAACCAAGTACACTCCAGCCGCGATCTTGAAATCGATATGGTGAAGCAGATGCATCAGAAATATGAGGTACGAATTCCTACTTAAATAAGTTACATCCACCTTGCCAGCCCCCAAGTCTATTGGGTATGATTAATTTAAATATAATGTAGACTTTAGAAGAATCATGAACATCTTTGTAAAATCCTTCCAAGACTGGCCTTCGTCTTTATAATTGAACCGGATTCTTAAACAATTAACTTTGCCTCTGTAGCCCCCAAGGGCGGGTTTAATCAGCATGAATAAGCCGGTCATGTTCACCATTGTTTATAAAGAGAGCTTACCTGTATAGCCCCCATAAGCCGGCTATGATTGTTTACGACACAACCGGGTTATCATAAAGCAATAAGGAGACACAAGTGATATGCATTAGCCCCCAAATGCCAAGTACTCTTGCTTGCAAAGTGCTTGGGACTTACTGTCATGAACCGTTATATGAAAAATATTTCGGCAGGCATTAGCCCCCAAGTGCCAAGTGTTGTTGCTTGCAAAATACTTGGGACTTATATTCCGGTAATCCGCATATGAATGTTGTTGCAATTTTTGTGCTTGTACAGGATGCTACTGCTGATCTTCAATCACGATTGTCTGATGCAAAGACCCGACTGAAGAATCAAGAATCTGAGACCCGGAAAGCTGAGTCAAAATTCCAGTTTAGCGTGGCTGAGACAAAAAAGCTGAAGACCAGTTTTGAGGTGGAGAGAAACACGTGGGCTAAAGAAAATACGGCTTTGACGCAACAAGCTGAAAAAGCGGAGGCGGCTCTTCAAGAGGTGAACATTGAGCTCACCGGTTTAAAACACCGTGTATCCCAGATGGTTTCTGCTATGTTTGGTGAGTCGCCTTTTTAAGCATCAAAAGTGAATCTTTTCCATGATAGTACAAACCGCCTCTAACCAATCTATGATTTACTCAGGTCCCAGGAGCAGCAATCTTAACCAAGATATGCTTGTGAAGCTCAAAGCTGTTTACACTCTTGTTGAACAGCTATACACAAGAGCTTGGAATGCACTAGCCACAATTTCTCCAACTAATCAAGCACCTACTCTCTTGATAGATGTCTTGAAAATACTTTCGGTGCTGCCTGCTAGGATCGATGAGATGAAGCGATCATCTGCAAGAGCCAGCGCCGTGACAGCTTTGAGCCGGGCCAAAGCATGGGTGCCAGAACTAGACCCGGCTGATGTAGCCACTGGATACCCAAGCTTAAAAGAAGATGGTACTCCATTTGATCAAAAGGACTTTGCGGCTTGCATGAAAGAAATACGTCCAATGGTGACTCTTATTGCCAATGACTCGGACCTTTCAAAGTACCATCCGGCTTATAACAGGGAGAATCAGAAGATGCCTACACCGGCTTATAGAGTGATGGATCTAATCCCTCCAATCTGTAAGCATACTTTTGCCCCTGAAGTTGAGCCGTCTGAACTTATAGATGATGAAGCTAAATTTCAAGCTTTATGTGGCATCGATTGGTCATCACCAAATTTCCAGACGGCGAAAGAGGACGAAGAACCGGAAAAGGATGATCCAGAAGCCTCAAGTCATCAAGGTTAAGAAGAGTGAAACGCCGGGAGGTTTATATATTTGATCCTTGGAAAAACACTTGATCTTCTTTGGCTCATGGAATCATGTAATAGGGTAGTTGTAGGATCGAAAGTATGTCTAGAGGGGGGGTGATTAGACTACTTGACCAATTAAAAACTTATCCTTTTCCCAATTATAGTCTTTGGCAGATTTTAGCTATCTTAGCATAAGTCAAGCAATGTTAACACAATTCAAGCAAGCATGCAAAGAGTATATGAGCAGCGGAAAGTAAAGCATGCAACTTGCAAGAATGTAAAGGGAAGGGTTTGGACAATTCAAACGCAATTGGAGACACAGATGTTTTTGTCGTGGTTCCGATAGGTGGTGCTATCGTACATCCACGTTGATGGAGACTTCAACCCACGAAGGGTAATGGTTGCGCGAGTCCACGGAGGGCTCCACCCACGAAGGGTCCACGAAGAAGCAACCTTGTCTATCCCACCATGGCTGGTGCCCATGAAGGACTTGCCTCACTAGCCCAAACGGTGGGGTTATGTCCAAGAATATGCATTTTCATCTTATGCTTCCAACTAGCAAAATTAGTACCATCAAAGTAAGGACCTCTATGGTGATAATTTCCCTCGCTACATGCAATACTCTCCTAGGTTGTGAAACCAAGGCTATGACCACCAAAAGCTATGGAAATCAAAGCAAATGGAGACCAAGGCTCTGATACCACTTGTAGGATCGAAAGTATGTCTAGAGGGGGGTGATTAGACTACTTTACCAATTAAAAACTTATCCTTTTCCCAATTTTAGTCTTTGGCAGATTTTAGCTATCTTAGCATAAGTCAAGCAATCTTAACACAATTCAAGCAAGCATGCAAAGAGTATATGAGCAGCGGAAAGTAAAGCATGCAACTTGCAAGAATGTAAAGGGAAGGGTTTGGAGAATTCAAACGCAATTGGAGACACGGATGTTTTTGTCGTGGTTCCGATAGGTGGTGCTATCGTACATCCATGTCGATGGAGACTTCAACCCACGAAGGGTAACGGTTGCGTGAGTCCACGGAGGGCTCCACCCACGAAGGGTCCTTGAAGAAGCAACCTTGTCTATCCCACCATGGCTGGTGCCCATGAAGGACTTGCCTCACTAGCGGTAGATCTTCATGAAGTAGGTGATCTCCTTGCCCTTACAAACTCCTTGGTTCAACTCCACAATCTTGTCGGAGGCTCCCAAGTGACGCCTAGCCAATCTAGGAGACACCACTCTCCAAGAAGTAACAAATGGTGTGTTGATGATGAACTCCTTGCTCTTGTGCTTCAAATGATAGTCTCCCCAACACTCAACTCTCTCTCTCACAGGATTTGGATTTGGTGGAAAGAAGATTTGAGTGGAAAGCAACTTGGGGAAGGCTAGAGATCAAGATTCATATGGTAGAAATGGAATATCTTGGCCTCAACACATGAGTAGGTGGTTCCTTCTCAGAAACAGCAAGTTGGAACTGTAGGTTTGTTCTGATGGCTCTCTCCATGAATGAAGAGGAGGTGGAGGGTATATATAGCTCCACACAAAATCCAACTGTTACACACAACTTGCCAAACTCGTGGGACCGAATTGATAAACTCGGTCGGACCGATTCAGCAAATCTAGTGACCATTAGGATTTTCGGTGGGACCGACATGCAACTCGGTAGGACCGATATGGTTAGGGTTAGGGCATAACGTAATCTCGGTGAGACCGATTACACAAACTCGGTGAGACCGATTTTGGTAATAGGCTAACCAAAGAGTTGGTAAGGTAAACTCGGTGGGACCGATTCGCTCATTTCGGTGAGACCGAAATGTTACGAAAGGGAAACAGAAAGTTTACATTGCAATCTCGGTGGGACCGATCGCTCATCTCGGCAGGACCAAAACATTACGAAGGGAAACAGAGAGATTACAATCCTATCTCGGTGAGACCGAGATCCCTATTGGTGAGACCGATTTGCCTAGGGTCTGTGGCAGTGGCTATGACATCCGAACTCGGTGGCGCCGGGTAGAAAGATTTGGCAGGGCCGAGTTTGACTTTGGGTTTAGGTCATATGTGGATATGAGAAAGTAGCTGAGGGTTTTGGAGCATATCACTAAGCACTGTAGAGCAAGAAACTCTTTAAGCAACACCTCATCCCTCCTTGATAGTATTGGCTTCTCCTATAGACTCAATGTGATCTTGGATCACTAAAATACAAAATGTAGAGTCTTGAGCTTTTGAGCTTGAGCCAATCCTTTTATCCTTAGCAATTTGAGGGATCCACTTTTCTCATGCATGCCATGCCATCCATTGAGCTTTTCCTGAAATATTCATCTTGGAAAGATGTTAGCTCAATGAGCTATATGTTGTTAGGAATTACCAAAACCACATAGGGATAGTTGCACTTTCAATCTCCCCCTTTTTGGTAATTGATGAGCTTCGACAAATGATAATAAGAGTGTAAAACATCGTCGCTTTTAGAAGTATGTGATAAGAAAGAGCTCCCCCTAAGTTTGTGCATAGTTTAAGATTTGCTTTGGACTGCGAATGCACAAGGAGTTAGGCTCATGGGTAACTCTTCCATGTCACATACATCTTGGTGGAGCGCTCAAAATGATAATGATTAAATACATGCACTCATCACCAAGAAAAATGAATGATCATATAGGGATAAGAAAGATAATATCATCCAACAAGCATAATTGTAGCATATGATCAAACACATGATCATCCGTATCACATGACATAATGTATCTCAAACAAGCAAATAAAGTTTAACCACCAAAGCAAGAGAGAACAAAAAGCAACACTCTCTCTCGAAGCCTATGATCTAAACATTTTTCTCCCCCTTTGGCAACAAGTTACAAAAAAGTTCCAAGAAAATGCATAGTACTAAATCGACTCTCAAGCTTGATCTTCTGGTGGTGGTGTAGACAGGATGTCAAGGACAAAAGCATCTGTTGATGTAGATGGAGCTAGTGGAGTAGGTGCTGGAGCTGGTGGCACTGAAGCTGTAGCTGGTGCGTATGAAGTGGCTCGTATCCGCCATCGCACCGCAGCCTGATCCGCGTGAGCTCTAAGCACTCTGGCAAATACATCCGTGGTTGACTTGCCCTTCCTCTCCGCATGTCATCCTCGGTTGCTCAACAATGTAATGGATCTCGCCACCTTTCTCGTCCATGTCATAGAACTTCTGCTCCATGATCCTCTCCAAGCTCTCCTGGTTTCGAGTTAAGGTGGCCAACCCCTTCTCAATCCTTAGAGTGGATGCAATCAAGTAGCCAAGTTGATCTTGTTTGCTCTTCAGAAGGTACTGGGATGCCTCTTCCATTGTTGGCATCTTGGCAGCCTTTTCTGCCCTTGCCTTCTCCTTTTTAGCCTGTGCTTGCACTGAGGATGGTTCATCTTCATCCATGACCACTTGGTTGTCCTCGAAATCTGTATAAATAGGCATATGCTCCTTATCCAACATGTATGTGCCTATGCCCATCTTGGAGTTTATCAGCTCCTGGATCTGTGGGGCATATCCACAACTTCTTTTCTGGTCAGCAGCTGTCCTTTTGATAGTCTCAACTATAAGGCTCATGACCTTGAACTTCTGTGGCGCATCAAATATATGTAGCAAGTTTATAGCATGGCCTCTGATCATCCTGTGATCACCAGAATTGGGCAAGAGAGTGTGCCTAAGGATCCAACTGATTGTAGGCAGACCTGACATCAAGTGTTTCACTGATCCAAACTGGTGAGTCTCAAGATCTGCTTCAGGAATCTCTTTGTACATTCGTGCCATTGTGTTATGATCCATCTTTTTCTTGGCATAGATATCCAAGTCATCCTCTTCCTCCTTTGGTGCATTGATCAGATTGGCCCATTCCTCAATAGTTGATTGGTATCTTGTACCTTAAGACATCCATACTATCCTGCCATCTGGATAGAAGTAGGTTGTGGAGTAGAATTGCATTATGAGCTCCTCATTCCACTTTGTGAGCTTCTGCCCAACAAAGTCTGCAACTCCATAAGCACTGAAACTATCGTACACACCAGGATAGTGTTCCTCATTCTCCTTTATGTAGGTCCAGTTGACCCACCTCATGTCACACACTATAGGCTTCTTGTCGAACAAGATTGTCTCATAGAAGTCCTGTTGTTCCTTTGTGTGGAACCTATAATCAACAGCAGTCCTTCTTCTGGTGGCATATGGATCTGACTCTCTCCACAGCCTCAACCCTGAGTCTCTTCTGATCTTCATGTTCTCAGCCACAGGATGAGCATCATCGTGGTCTGGAATCTTCGGCTTCAACTTTCTCAGGATTTGCTCTTCATCATCTTCTTCTTCAAAGAAGTCTAGTGCACCGGGCTTTGTTCTTCTCAAGAGATATGTTCTCGTATTCCCTTTGGGGCACTCTTTGGTTTGGAGGCAGCTTTGGTGCTTCTTTGGGCTTTGATGATGCAGCCCTCGACTTAACAAAGATCACCCATAAGCTTCGGGCATTGGGTTCGTGCAGAACCTCTTCTTCTTCCTCCCTTCCATCATGGAAGGCTTTCCAATAACTCCGCCATGGTCTCTTTGACCCTTTCCTTCCTTTTCTTTCCTTCTGCAGCAGCCTCTTTGGGTTGGGAGTCCAAAGATGCTTGAGTGGAGGCTCTGGCTTTAGACATGGGTTGTCTTCCTGCTGGCCTTTTGATCTTCAGACCTGGCTTAACTACAGCTGAGCTATACTCCTTCTTGAGCACCTTTTTCTTTGAAATAGCCTCATCCTCTACTGCCACATAATTTTCATCCTCAAATTCTGAGTTTCTCTTCTTCCTTGTCCTGGTGGCAGCTTTGGGCAGGTTGCTTGGGGTGCTTCTGCTTCCCTCATCTGAGCTGCTAGAGGGACTAGTGCCCTCACTCAACTGAATCTGCTCCTCTGACTTGTTCTGGCTGTCACTCTGGTCAGACATGGTACAAACACTGACTGCAGACCCTGTGAATAGATATAGATGAGATAGAGTGGATGAGCATCACCAAATTCAGAGATTTTTGCAAAAGAATGAGTCAAAAACTTAGTTTTAGTTTTCCACAGAAAGCATTTCGGATCAACCGATTTGCACACTCGGTGATACCGAAGCAGCTTTTGGAACCTAAACTAGTGAACTCGGTCAGACCGAGTCATAGTTCGGTGGCACCGAGACTGCTAGGGTTTCACAAAGTCCTGAACTCAGTCACACCAATTTGCAATTCTCGGTTAGACCGAGAACCACATGTGCAATGGCCTTGGCCGAATCGATGGAACCGAGTTCTGCAACTCGGTGGATCCGAGATGGTTTCGGCGGAAACCTAACCCTAAATTTTCGATTCAACTCTAATCTACGGAGTGTTTTGACTTCATAGAGTCGTTTCAATCGTGGCAAGAATCATGATGAACACAATGTGCTAGGAATCAGACGGGGATAGCACTGTGATCGAGTCCATACCCTAGATCGGCGATGAACTCGCTACGGCGGCAATGGCGGGGATGAATTCCGTTGACGGCGGCAGATAATAGCGACAGGAGGCGGCTAGCAACGAGGAGGACGATCCGGAGACCCTGGAGGCTGAGCGAGCTATGCGCGGGCGAATGGGTTTGGAGAAATTTTCCAAATTTTTGCCCATGAGTATATATAGCCTGACCCTGTCGGTGTGACCGAGTGGAACAACTCGGTGGCACCGAGATGCATAACTGTTGACAGTTACTGCAACTCGGTGTGACCGAAAAGTTCAAATCGGTTGCACCGAGATTGAAAACCTAGATCGACTTAGTGATCTCGATATGACCGAAATGGAAGAATCGGTCAGACCGAAAACCTCAAAGAAGTTTTGGAAGTTTAAGTCTATGACGAATCGGGGACTCTGAGTGCTCCTCACACAGATCACTCATTGGAATAGTGTCCAGGTCTTCCACAATTGTAGCAATTACGCTCCCGACTAGAAGATCTTTTGTCATTGTAGGACCTTGACTTGGAGCTTCTCTCTTTGCTTCTACTCTTGTAGAATTTGTTGAAGTTCTTCACCATTAAGCTCAATTCTTCATTGAAGGTTTATTTCTCACTTGATGATGTGGGGGCTTCACATGAGGCTTTGTGAGCACCACTTGACTTGATGTGAAGTTCCTCCTTATCCTTGAGCGACATCTCATGAGCAACAATTCTTCCAATGACTTCCGTTGGCTTGAGATCTTTGTAATTGGGTATCATTTGGATCAATGTGCACACGGTATCATATTTTCCATCCAAAGCTCTTAGGATCTTCTTGATGATGAATTTGTCTGTCATTGTCGGATTTCGGGTTCCGGCAGACCCTTGAGGTTCGAACACTGAGGTGCGCGCGGAGATCTTTCCCCTACCAGCTCACGCGTCGATGGTTAACAAGGGATCTAAACAAGGAAGAAGAACACACAAGGGACGCGAGGTTTATACTAGTTCGGGCCACCATTGTGGTGTAATACCCTACTCTAGTTTGTGGTGTGGTGGATTGCCTCAGGGGCTGATGATGAACAGTACAAAGGAAGAATAGCCTCGCGAGGGGTGTTCTTGGGCTGGTGCGATGAACTGCTTGGGTGAGTTCGATTGCCTCTCTCTCTCTCTCTCTCTCTCTCTCTCTCTCTCTCTCTGCTAGGGCTCTATCAGATTGGCTCTACTTTGTGGTGGCTAGCTCTATTTATAGAGGGAGGCCCTGGGCCTCTTCCCAAATAATGAGCGGGAAGGGCGCCAACAATTGGCCATTTTGAAGGGGAACATCTAGTACACTTATCCTGACTAAAGTTGGTCTTCGCTGCCAAAGGCTCGATGGTGACGCCGCCCTGGCTCCACGATGACCTCCTTCCTGCCGCCTCGCTGGTCTTGGTCTTGTTGCAATCAAGCGGTAACCTTTGCTCGATGCCTTGGCTCAGGCTTGCCTCCTTTGCACCAAAGGGAAACGAGGACACCGCACAGCCGGGCGCCTCCCGGGTCTTGATCGCCATGGCTTGCGTCACGGGGCACCCTCGGGAGGTACCCTGCCTTGATCTATCCGCCTCCTCGTGAGCCTGCCTGACGAGGCTGCTCCTGAGGGAGGTTCCTGTCGTCCGCCCCGCGAGGCTTGGCCCCTCGCGAGGGTCTTGAGTTTGAGCTGATGAAGATGGGCCGTGCTGGGCCCCGACTTGAGCCACGCCGCAGGCCGCACGCAGGCAAGTCTGGGTGTCGGAGTAAATGACCACGGGTAGCCTAGCCGGCTCCCCTGGGGCTTCTAAAAAAATTACAAGCCAATCAAGCCAATCAAGTCATGCAACACCCAAAACGTTGGGCCGCCTTCCCCCGGCCGACTCTCATCCAAGCCGGCTGTCAGGAGGCGACCTGGCCCCAAGACCCATAGAAGAAAGCCACTAGATGGCCGGCTTCCAAGGAGCCGACTACCAGAGGGCCGACTCCAAGGAGCCGGCCACGACAAAGCCGGCTCCAAGGAGCCGGCCACCCAGCAGGAGGCCAAGGCCGCACCCTTAGAATCTGCACCCACATAACGGCGATGAGACGGGGTGTCGCTACAGTGAAGCCTGCCACCCCCGCATCCCGGAGCGCACGTGGCTATAGTGCGCCGTACGGGGCAGCCATCACCCGTCCGGCATGCATGTTGCCATGTTGATGTGGACGCCACCCACGACAAAGTTATTCAGATTACCCAGCGGGCGGGTCCCTCCGGTCAGAGAGATGCCCGATGGCGGCTCGGCCACCCCTAGTCGGCATGGGATATGGCCGGCTCCCCATAGCCGGTTTTTTCCCTCCCACGAAGGAAGAGCCCCATTAAGGAGACAAGACGAAGTGAGGCTACAATGATCACCGCCAAGGCGGTGGCATCAGAGCCACGCTTACTCCCCCGACAAAGCCTCGCTGTCGGGATTGAGGCAACAAAGATAACCAGCCCCGACAAAGCCCTCAACGGTGGGGCTAGCTCTGTCGACCAGAAGCCGGTAGCGGCGGCAGGCCCACTAGTCGGCGGGTTCTCAGCCGGCCCGGCGGAGAAGCCGGTGGATGAAGACACTGACGGCTAGGGCCCACACCTAGCCGGATTACCATTGTACCCCTGGGGGTAGGCCTATATAAACCCCCCGGGGCACCCATGCAAAGGGTTGGACTCTGATAGTTTTAGCCACCACGTAGAGGGAAGAGGAGAGCCAGCCGCGCCCTTCTTCTTCCTCACCCCGAATAGCTCAAGGAGCCTCTTGTAGCCCTTGTTCATCTAGTGATCATGCGGAGACCCCGCAGAGCAGCAAAGAGGGGTGTTATCTCCCTGCAGAGCCCGAAGCTGGGTAAGATTCGCCGGCATGCATGTTCGCCATCCCGCTTCTGTGCACCGCAAAGTCTTATTGGCTCCCACTATGATTAGCCACCCGCTGGCATATGTCGCACCAACCACCCGACATTTGGCGCCCACCGTGGGCTAGGTGCACCGCCGTCCGAGACCTATTCTCGACGGGAACCTCTTCCTCCCCCGCGAAGCGTAGCCAGCCAAGACGCCTGATGGCGTTTTCCCAATCGCTGTAAGGCGTCGCTGACGCTCGCGGGCGAGCTGCCTCGCCGACCTTCTTGGCGGCTTCAGATCTCCGACGAGCCAGCGTCCGATGCGGGCACGGCTGCCTCGAGCCATCTCAGAAGCCTCCTCGACCAACTCCACGCCTCAAGCGAGCCCGTTGAGGACTTGGAGTCGGTTGGCTCCACCGACCCGATGCTTGTCTACTCCGACACGGCATCGCTCGACGCCTTCCCCACCAACGTCGTCATCTTCGACGACCCGCTTCCCCAAGCCGACAGCTGCAGCAGCGCCATCACCGAGGTGCTGGTCATCAGCCACGGTGGCCCCTCGGGCGAGAATGCCCACGACGCCCCGCAAGCGGCGCAACACGACCTGTCCGCCCCTCTCCCGGCTGACGCCGATGCCGAGGCGCTGGAGGCACGCCACCTCGCCCTCCACGCCGAGGGCCGAGGATAGCCTCCACGAGACGCCTCGCCGAGGCCCACCAGCGAAGTCGATCAGCGCCGCCTTCGCACGCCGCCTCCGAAGCGGGCCGAGCCGACCGACATTGTCAAGAAACGCGCGCAGCCATCGCCGACTTGCTGGGCGTGGACCGCCCATCCACGCCACTCGAGAACTGCGTGCGCCCAGCGTCAGAGAAGAGCTGAACGGGCTAGGGCCCGACGAGCTTCCCTACATGGCAAGACGTATTCAGCAGTTAATCGGCACAGCCGCAGAGCGGCAAGAAGACAGTGCCCGCGCCGAAAGCCATCCCCCGCGCTGAGAGCACGATACTACGTCACGCACGCCGACTGCAGGCAACGCCCGCACACGGCAAGAAAAGGAGCCGGCTGCCAGCCGCAGCCGGACCCGGATCTCCATCGAGCGCGACGCCGAAGGTCGCCCTCGAGCCGTGGAACGGCGAGGCAACCTGCCCCCTCTTCCACCTCGCGGGGAAAGATATCCCACCCCACCGCCTGTCACGCATCCGACTCTCAGCGGCCGACTTGGTCGCCGCGAAGGAGTCGGCGAAAACGACGCCCACCACCGGATCGACCGCCTGGCGCGATCTCTGGCGTTGGAAGAAGAAGACGATGTCGGGCCGCCTCGCTTCGGCCCCCGCATCCGCGACGAGCCCTTCCCCAAAGGGTTCTTGCTCCCGAGAGATACGCCCAAGTACAAGGCTCCGTGAAGCCGGAGGATTGGCTGATCGACTACTCGACCGCCGTCAGCATCGCAAACGGCAACAGGCGCGTTGCCGTGAAATATGTGCCCCTCATGCTCCAGGGCACGGCACGAACCTGGCTCAACAACCTCAAGCCGTACATCATCAACAGTTGGCTAGACTTCACCGAAGCCTTCATCCGCAACTTCACCAGCACCTACAAGCGGGCTCCCAAGCCCAGGCAACTCTCCTTGTGCGTACAAGGACCCACCGAGTCGACTCGCGACTACCTCACGCGCTGGGCAGAGCTCCGCAACTCCTACGAGGGGGTGCACGAGGTTCAAGCGATAGAGTACTTCACCGCCGGGTGCCGAGAAGGCACCCTCCTCAAGCACCAGCTCCTTTGCGACGAGCCGGCTACCCTCGACGAACTACTTGTCATTGCCGACAAGTATGCCACTGCCGACTCCTCAATGAAGACCGAGCTCCGGGTAGACGCTGCCGGGAAAGTAATCAGCCCGGCTCCCAAAACGCCGGGCTGGCGACTCTAGCCGACGCCTGCATCAAAGATGACAACAAGCGCCAAGGGCCCATCGCCGCCTCGCCACGGCGGTGGCTACCATCAAGACGAGCAATCGGAAGAGTGGCCCGCGCCCAAGAAGCAAGGCGGCGGCCAGCTTGGTAGCCGCTTTCACGAAAGCAAGCCCTTGACGCCCCATGCAAGTTCCACAATGCGCGGCCGCCTATCCATACAACCCGAAGTGCCATCGCTCACCCGAATCACCAAGGGCGGCTGGTGCCGCCCGGCTTCCCAACAGCCGCCGACCACCAAGAAATGGACCGCCCAAGACGAAGTTCCTAACGAGCATGCCGCCACGCTGCTTTCACAAGAAGCACGAAGACCGGCAAGAGCCGGGCACCGATAAAGACCAATAAGTCAATGCGCTTGCTTCCCAACAACCCCGAATTCATGCATCGTCGAGAGGTTTATCACCGGAGCCGGGCCGACCACCCCTGGTGATGCTGCCCCGGCTCCTATGCCTTGGTTTTGAAGTGACCTTAGCAACGGACAAAGTTTGTTGCCCGATTCTCCCAAGATACCGATAGACGGCGGAGCAGCATCAACATCCCAGACCGGATACCATGGAGAAGTTGAACATCAAGGCCAAGCACCTCATGCCAAGCCGGACCGTGTTCCATGGCATTGTATCCGCCCGTCCTGTTCACCCATCGGCAAGATCAAGATAGATGTTCTCTTCGAGACAAGGATCACTTCACGAGAAGCAACTGGTTTGAAGTGGTGGACCTCGAGAGCCCTTACCATGCGCTACTTGGCCGGCCTGCTCGCCAAGTTCATGGTTGTACCCCACTATGCCTAC